>CM033471.1:171380343-171630343 GCA_019447015.1 Hymenochirus boettgeri | reverse complement strand
ATAGATAGATAGATAGATAGATAAGTAGATAGAAGATAGAAGATAGATAAGATAGCTTTAGAGAGTAGATAGATAGAGTTAGATAGATAGCAGTAGATGAGAAGATAGATAAAAGATAGATAGATAGATAGATAGATAGATAGATAGATAGATAGAGAGAGATAGATAGAGCGTAGATAGATAGATGATAGAAAGTAGATAGATAGATAGATAGATAGATAGATAGATAGATAGTAGATAGATAGATAGTAATAGATAGATTAAGATAGTGATAGATAGATAGAGTTAGATAGAGATAGATAGAGAGAATAGATAGATAGATAGCAAGTTAGATACGATTAGATAGATAGATAGCATGATTAGATAGTAGAGTAGATAAGATAGATAGATAGATAGATAAGTAGATAGCAGAGTAGATAGATAGATAGATAGATAGAATTAGGATAGATAGAGGAGATAGAAGATAGAGTAGATAGAGAGTAGATAGATAGCAGTTAGATAGATGATAGAGTTAGATAGATAGAGTAGAGTAGATAGATAGATAGCAGAGTTAGATAGATAGATAGATAGATAGATAGATAGATAGATAGATAGATAGATAGATAGCGAGGATAGATATAGATAGATAGATAGATAGCAGTAGGAGATAGATGATAGATAGATAGATAGATAGTATAGATAGTATAGATAGATAGATAGAGTTAGATAGATAGCAGGTATAGATAGATAGATAGCAGAGTTGATAGATAGATAGATAGATAGAGTAGTAGATAGTAGATAGATAGATAGATAGATAGATCAGATCGATAGATAGATAGATAGAGATAGATAGATAGCTAGATAGATAGATAGATAGATAGCAGAGTAGATAGATAGATAGATAGATAGATAGATAGATAAGATAGAGAGAGTAGAGAGATACAGATAGATAGATAGAGAGGTAGAATAGTAGATAGATCGTAGAATAGATGATAAGCAGTAGTTAGATAGTGATATGATAGATAGGATAGATAGCTAGAGAGTTTGAGATAGATTAGAGATAGATAGATAGAGAGTTAGATAGATAGATGATAGAGTATAGATAGATAGATTAGAGATAGATAGCAGAGATAGATAGAGGATAGATAGATAGTAGATAGAGTAGATAGATAGATAGATATAGCAGTAGATAAGATAGATAGATAGATTAAGATAGAGTAGATGAGATAGATAGATAGATAGATAGATTAGATAGATAGATAGATAGATAGCAGAGATAGATAGATAGCAGTATGATAGAATAGATTAATAGATAGATAGAGATAGGATATAGATAGATAGATAGATAGCAGAGGTTAGTTAGTAAGAGTAGATAGATAGCGAGTTAGCTAGATAGAGAGAGAAAGAGAGATAGATGAGGTTAATAGATACAGATAGATAGATATATAGATAGATAGATAGATAGATAGATAGATAGAGATAGAGGTAGTATAGATAGATAGATACCAGACAGATAGATAGATAGATAGACAGAGTATATAGATAGCAGATTAATAGATAGAGAGGATAGTGATTAGATAGATAGAAGATAGAGCGTTCGATAGATAGTAGGTAGATAGATAGAGAGTATAGATAGATTAGATGATAGATAGATAGATGATAGAAGATAGATAGAAGATAGATAGATAGCATAGATAGATAGCAGAAGTAGATAGATGTAGATAGATAGATAGATAGATAGATAGATAGATAGATAGATAAATAGATAGATAGCAGAGATAGTGATAGATAGCTAGCAGAGATAGATAGATAGATAGATAGCAGAAGATGATAGATAGATAGATAGATAGATAAGGATAGATAGATAGATAGATAGATAGAGAGATAGATAGCAGACTTAGATAGATAGCAGATGAGATAGATAGCCGAATTAGATAGATAGAGTATATAGATAGCAGAGTTAGATAGATAGAGAGACACAAAGAGATAGATAGCAGATTAGATAAACATAGATAGATAGTAGATAGAATTGATAGCAGAGTAGATATAGATATATAGCAGAGTAGATAGATAGAGAGACACAGAGAGATAGACAAGAAGCAGATACACATAGTAAAATAGATAAACAAGAGGCAGATATACAGACAGAGATAGATATACAGATAGGGGCAGAGGTCCAGTAAAAGGTACAAGAAGGTCTCCCTGGCCAAAGGTTGTGGGCAAGCGTCGGACTACAACTGAACACAACAGTAAGTTTAAAAATGACCAAATTGCTACCAGTATATAATGAAATTGCATTTACTGTGCCTTTGTGTCATTATTTGTGTCTCTCTGTCCAACTCTGATTCAATCTCTGTCTGTTTTATTTCACTGTCTTTCTGTCTGTCTATCACTATCGGGCTGTGTGTCTATGTTTGTGGTTATCTATCTGTCTGTCGTGTCTTTTTGTCCATCTCTAGTACATAGCGGGTGTGGCCTAATTGGGGCGGAGAAAGGGGCATGGCCTAAAAAGTGCCCCATGTCTTCTTATACCCTAGATACGCCCCTGTTCTCGACACTCAAGTAATTGGACTTTGGTAGGCCTTTAAACACATGTCGTGGGTAGAACTTTTCCCATGTAACAGCGTATTACGTCAGTTGGTTTGTGTAGAGTCATGTGTACAGTACCATCAATAATCATCAATTTGACGTCCAGATAATTTACCGTCTCTTTAGAGACTTCTACATTTATTTGGTACGTTCATCTATAGAGTTAAACGACTGACGAACTCAGTGGCCTGTTCTTCTGACCCTGACCAGATGATAAATAGGTCGTCTATAACCGCCATATTTCACCACATAAGAGGCGAACAACGGATCTGAGTACACACACACTCTCCTCCAAAAACCCGATGTATAGGTTGGCATATGAGGGCGTAAAGGACTGTCCATGGCAGTCCCAACACCCTGTAGGAAATAATCCTGTTCAAATTTTAAATAAAGTGTTAGTAAAATCAAATCAAGGCATTCAATAAGGATTGCCTTTGTACTACAGGGAAGATGATATTTTATGGCAGTGAGCCCCTACTATGCTCAATATTGGTATAAAGTGACGTAATGTCACCAGTAATTAAGTACCAATTACTTGCCAAGGACCCGCCACTGTATAGTTTTCTCCAAAAAATCCCCAGTGTCCCTCACAAGGATGCTAGAGAGGACATAATCGGTTTAAAAAAAAAGTCTACATATTGTGCTAATGATTGAAACACAGACCCAATGCAGACACAAAGGTCTAAAAGGAGGATTTTTATTCGCCGAGGATGTTCCTCTATGATAAATCACACGTTTTTTGATCTATCCAATCTATCCAAAAATGCCATATTGGCCAATGATTTAACCTTAGCCAAAATTTCAAAGTATGGATCCCGGCTCAAGGGCAAGTAACGCGCCAGACTCATTAATATGTCGTCTATACCTGCACTGTAAAAGCCATAGCCATAAGGACAATTGCGCCCCCGTTATCGGCTGGTTTCAGAATTAGTGAGGCATCTTGCGCCAATGATCTAAGCGCCAATTTTTCTGCTTGCATCAAATTGTCTGGATCTTTTCGGCATGTACAGATGTTGGTATTTGACCTCATTAAGTCACAAAAATGATCAATCCCATGATATATACCCGGGGGAAAAAAGAGCTTTTTAATCTGAATGGAGAAATCACATCACTGTTATCATGGTTCTTAAAGAACTCTTTCAACTTAAAGATCTTTCCAACTGAACAGTTCCACTTCAAAACCAAACTTGTCAAAATGATTTACAAGTGAAATGAAAAACCCTGTTCAATACTGAGGTTTCTTTCTTTAGTACAGAGTGTGTGCAGATAAATTAAAGATTATTGTTCCGAGGTTTTGTGTGTCCAGGCGTCCTATTCCGCCTCCCCTGTCTGATCCTCCGCCACTTCCAAAAAAGGAGCTGATTTCTGGGCGGCTGAGCGTGTCACCACACCACTACCTCCACACTTGGTTGGAATCCGAACCATGAGATCCGAATCTGTGCCGGAAGAGTCCTCAGTGATGCAATCCTATCCGGACAACTGTGTCCCAGGGGCATCCCTCCTCCGCTCCTTCCGACCAAGTGGTCTCCGGTATGGTTGTCTAGGCGACCGAGTAAACTTCTTACGCTCGTTACCCGTCAGCCAGCCGTACACCAGGCCCTCAGTGTAATCCTTGCAGACCCTGGAATTTATTCGTTTGTACTGGCGCAACTCAACCACAACTTCTCGATCTGTTCTTGCAGGGGGAAAAATATGGTCCTTGTTGGAATCATCTTGGGAGGCAATCGTCGTTCCACCTTGTGATCTCTGCATCCAATCGATCCATCTGTACACGGACCTCCTCAATTACAAGCAGGATCAGATCCAGGGAGCATCTGTTAAGAACAGAACACAACTTTTCACAGAAAGGTTTGTTGTTCTCCCAATGGTGGGCTGATTGTTTATGCGAAAACCCCCGTGGAATCCTTTTAATATTCTGACAATGTCAGGCCATGAGTTGCAGTTCAACTCTTTTTCTTTAGCCTTTTTAATTCCATTATAGAGTCTTTCAGTGTCTCCTTCCCAAATGCTTCACCGTATCAGAAGTGAAGGAATTCTTTGAGCTTCTTCCTCAGTAAAGGTGAATGTAGTCACCTGCTGAGAGGAATCAAGTCCAATCCAGCAAAAATACTCATATGCTTCAAACGTAGCCTCCAGTTGGAGGTGCAAAAGATCAAGCCCAATATGTACCAAAGTACAAAAGTATCCTGCACACTCCCAATGTAGCATTCACAGTATTCAGTGCTGGGTGCCACAGCGTAGCGGCAAACTCACATACAAGAAAAGAGAATGCTGTGCACACCAGTCTTATTAGCAATAGTTGTTTATTACTAATCCGTATAACACCATTGAACGTTTCGGTGCTGTTACTCACACTTCATCAGACACATACAAAAGTTAAAATGATCAATCCAACTTAAATGACTAGAGACACTGTTGCATCTAGTGGCTGTAATCAATAAAACAAACAAACAGTTAATCATAACAAACAATCAATGATACACAGTAAAACATACAACCTACCCACTCCTGATAATGATACTTTTCAAAAATTAACCTAATAGGACAAATGGCCCTTATTTTTGGAAAGGAAACAGGAAAGACCCAAATTAACATTAGCCCCTGGGCGTACAGCATCCAAGGTAAATATCCAGTACGCTTCCCTACGTAGTAAGGCATTGTTACGATCACCACCCTCAGTAACGTGGGATACAGTCAATTACCATACCACGTGGGTAATTACCATACCATGGGTAATGATTTATATGGTACAGTGTACACAATGCTGGGTATATTGTGTTCGGGAGTAATAAAGTATATTATTATTGACAGAGTGTTGAGTAATGATGTATATGGTACAATATAAACAATACTGGGTATATTGTGTCGGGAGTAATAAAGTATATTAATGATTGACAGAGTGTTGGGTAATGATGTATATGGTACAGTGTTCACAATGATGGTATATTGTGTTCTGGGAGTAATAAAGTATATTATATGATTGACAGAGTGTTGGGTAATGATGTATGTATTACAATATACACAATACTGGGTATATTGTGTTCTGGAGTAATAAAGTATATTATATGATTGACAGAGTATTGGGTAATGATGTATATGGTACAATATATGCAATGGGGATTATGGTGTTCTGGGAGTATAAAGTATATTATATGATTGACAGAGTGTTGGGGTAATGATGTATATGGTACAATGTACACAATGATGGGTATATTGTGTTCTGGGAGTAATAAAGTATATTATATGATGACGAGAGTATGGGTAATGATGTATATGGTACAATATACACAATGATGGGTATATGTGTGTTCTGGGTGTAATAAAGTATATTATATGATTGACAGAGTGTTGGGTAATGATGTATATGGTACAATGTACACAATGATGGGTATATGTGTTCTGGGAGTAATAAAGTTATTATATGATTGACAGCATGTTGGGTAATGATGTATATGGTACAATGTAACAATGATGGGTATATGGTGTTCTGGGAGTAAGTAATAAGGTATATTATATGATTGACAGAGTATTGGGTAACGATGTATATGGTACAATATAAACAATGATGGGTATATGGTGTTCTGGAGGATAAAGTATATTATATGATTGACAGATGTTGGTAATGATGTATATGGTACAATGTACACAATGATGGGTATATTGTGTTCTGGGAGTAATAAAGTATATTATATGATTGACAGCATCTTGGGTAATGATGTATATGGTACAATGTACACAATGATGGGTATAATGTGTTCTAGGAGTAATAAAGTATATTATATGATTGACAGAGTGTTGGGTAATGATGTATATGGTACAATGTACACAATACTGGGTATATTCTGGGAATAATGAAGTATATTATGGTTGGGTATTAGTTACTGAATGAAGTATGTTGTAACCTTTGGGGCATTGCCCTCTAATACAGGAGGTCCCTCTGGGTACATTGAGTGACTGAAACTGGAATATAAGGACAATGGGTCAATCTGCACATACACATTGTAATTGAATTGAAATATAATTTGCAGGTTATTAAACTGTACTAAACGTTCCTCCCCCGAGGTTCCACTCTTACCTTTATTTTTTTCGTATCACTAGGTGGAAGTACGATATTCACTTCTTTCAGACTCTGCACTTAATTTTTACAGCTGAATTTTAGAATTTCATCACACAAAGCGCCAGCGACCACTTCCGACGGGAAACCCAGGGTCCCAGTCCCAATAGCTGGAAATGATATTGATTTGAAATTCTGCTGTTATTGAGCAAGTCGTAATGACTTTCCTGAGAATCTGAAATATAGAAATACATAGCGAGCACAGACCATAGAAACAACATGGAACATGGCACAGCAATGTCCACAGTGTCATCCAACACATCCTAGGCTCTTTTTATTACCGCCTACTACGTCATCCCACCCCTACTGTATCCACCCTACTGTCCCATACCACAGTTTAAACAGACAACAACTCAACATGAGAACTTTTGATATCAACCAGTCTCATGGACGGCAGGTAAAAACCTAGACCCACTCTGTTATCTTTAGCAAAATATTGTTAGATAACATTAAACTGAACCATGTCAAAAAAAATTGTACATTCCATTATTTTTAAAATGGAACTGTTTTCTATAGTTAGTTTTAAATAAAGCCTCCAGCCATAGCTTACATCTCTAGGTGCAACCTGTAAAATGTTATATTTCTGAAAAAAAATTGAGGGGCCCATTCATCCTTCCTGTCGAAAGGCTTGCTAATGTGTAGTTACACCCCTGTATTGCTCTGCCTGTGTAAACGTTGGGTAGCAGTTTGACAGTCTGTAAAAAAAAACATGTGGGAGTGGGAATGACATCACTGATAAGTTGTCTGTAAAGTCTTCAGTGCAATATGAGCATGCTCAGACCCAGGTACAGGGAAGAAGCAGAGGTTGTAAGTGATGTCACTTTTGCTACTGGAAGCAGGAAGTTATAATATTTTTATCAATATAATTTTCCACAGGCTGCAATTAGAGATGTGATCTAGGTACAGCTACGGGCTTTTTTTTTATCCGGACTTGATTGGAAACCACCGTTCCCTCTTAATAACATTAAAAAAAACTCTCATGACAGAATTCACCTTCTCTGAGGCTCCTACACTGCCATCCCACTGCAGTAGCACAGCATGAAAGATTTTTGCACACTCAAAGTTGCAGCCATCTGTAGTGAGCACGGATCCACTCTTCACCCCAGCTCTATGGTTTGCTTGGTGGAGACGGTCCTGCAGGTCCAGCCCAGCTCGATGCAACAAGGCTCTACACAAGTTTCCATTGTGCAGGTTAAGGTGAGATGCCACACTGTTAACAATAACATCTGTCTGCAAAGATAACAATTTCAATAAAATTAACTGACCAGCAACATAGACCCACATCACCTACAAGGGAAATTTGGAAAGCGGATAGACTGGGCCAATAGAACTGCGTGGGTTTATGGGATCTAGTTACAGTGTTTGAAAGATTGGGAGGGATCTAGGATGGGGCATCTTTATTCAAAAGAATATAGTATTTTGGATCTTTAAAATGTATTTCCAATGTTCCACATCAACTTATTAACCCATTGTAAAAATGAAACAGTAATAAACATACCCTATAGTCATCAGTCTGCCCTTGGATTATCTGGACTTTCACATCTTCACTAGTAGTCACCATTTCATCATGTGACTTGGTCACCGTGACTAGTGACCCAGGGGTGTCCCTAGGGTTTTTGGCACCTGGAAAAACCTTTGAATGTCGGCCCTAGGCAGAGCGGCGCGCGTAGCCGGCGTGGCAAAGTGGGCGAGGCTTGGCATGTGGGTGTGGTTTAGCATGTGGGTGTGGCGAATTTCATAATTTTGTATTTGAAAAACGTTATTTATACACTTCTTTATTTTTATAACACACTAAAACATATGTTGGTGCAACTGGTACAATACATTAGAAAGCCCTACCATACTCTGTAGAATAAAAGACATTGGCCAAAAGATTTGTAAGCCCTGCTACCACATCAAGGTAGACTCTTTCAGCAGGGCCCTAACTAACCTAACTATTCTAACCACCGTGTCTGGGTGCAATTACCATAGATAAGAACAGGTGTGTCAGAACCTTAACCAAAGCGTTTCAGCCACAGTCAAGGCTGGCTTCATGGTCATGGTTCTCTTTTAATCTGCAACTTTAGTTTTAATTGCTCATGATCCCTCCATAGCACCTGGTATTGTACATTTGGCATTACTCTATATATATAAATGATATAATACACCGCACTCACAATTCATGCAATGATCCTTTATTATGAGGCTCACTGTAAATCCGGGCGACGTTTCGGGAACAGCATGTCCCCTTTCTCAAGCCCACAGCGTCACGGCCATACCATAATACAAAAACAGTTCATAATACACTTCAATAGTACTTCCTATATATACCCTCCTCCCAGAAGTATCTGCCCCCCGTTGCACCAATCACATGCTAGGTACTATAACAAATGAACCAATATACATAATCACATGCAGGTATAGGAAATAAGACAGACAAAGGGAGATATCAAGGCGCCACCCATAGAACCCTAAAGCACATGGTCACATAGAAAAATGAGGATCCCAAGAAATTAATACAATAACAGCTTGTATAATTACACATAACATCACAAGTATACATGTAAGTCATAATCATGATTCAATCCTGTAGGGTGGAGGGTACCCAATCTGTGCACCCACCATACTTCCCTTTTCTTAAGCAATAACTCCCTATCACCCCCCCCGTTGGGGTCTAGGGACGGATTCAAGAATTAAGAATCTTAAGTCAGACTCCTCATGATGTGCTTCATGATAATGAGTCGGTAATGCTGGATTTGTGTTGTGATTTTGCTCAGGTTATTGCTGATATTAAGTCCACACATATTGGATCTAACCTCACACGGCTTGAGACTGAAGCCAATAATGGTCTTAGATCATATTCTGATATCACGATCAAACCGTCGGATAAGGGCGGGGCGATCGTGGTATTAGATACCGAATATTATGTTGGGGAAATTATGACTCAATTATCAGATACCAATGTATATGCTAAATTACCAGGAGACCCCATGTGGGATATCTCAAGAGGTATAGAGAAATATTTGTCCGACTATGTTTCGAAGGGTGTAATACACATATCTCTTAAGGAAATGTTGATAGTTTCTAACCCTGTGACTCCGGTCCTTTATACCCTGCCCAAGATACACAAGGACCCTGCCCGGCCACCTGGGCGTCCAATAGTGGCAGGCATGGACTCCGTGTTTTGCCCATTGGCCGTCCTGCTGGACAGGATCCTTGCACCCTTGGTTCGGGGGGGACTTTCGTATATCCAAGATACGCAACACTTTTTGACCAAGTTAGCCGCAGTGAAGGTTGCTACCCATGAGCCTATATTGATGGCTACATTGGATGTAGGTAGCTTATATACCTCTATTCCTCATTTAGAAGGAATGTCGGCATGTGAAAAGTTACTCAGTGAGAATGCCAACTTTAGTAGAGATCAAATAAAATTTTTTATGGGTTTATTACATATCATACTCACCCAATCATACTTCAGGTTCGACAAAGAGTTCTTCAGACAACTCCGTGGGACGGCCATGGGATCCAATGTCGCTCCGTCGTACGCTAATGCCTTCATGCTTTGGCAGGAGGTAGACTTCGTCTATGTACTTCCACTATTTTGCAGGCACTGTGTGGCCTGGTGGAGATACATAGACGACGTCTTTGTGTTATGGCGGGGCGACATTGAGACACTCATGGAGTTCCATCACCAATTGAATACATTACATCCCAACATAAAGTATACCTTAGAGTATCATGACCATAACATTAATTTTTTGGATGTGAAAGTGATCCAGGAGGAGGGCTTTCGTACGGAGTTATACTCCAAACCCACGGATCACAATCAATTACTTATGTACAGCAGTTATCATCCGGTCAAAACTAAAAAGTCAGTGCCCATTAGTCAGTTTACCAGAGTATCTAGAATAGTATCTGATCCCTCTATGAAAACTGTTCAGATGAAAGAGATGTATAAGAAATTCCAGGAGAGAGGATATCCTCCTCGGGTTTTGGACCAAGCTCTTGATAAATCTTCCAGGAGCTTGGTCAGATCTAATGAAAAGAACAGCACACGTATACCATTTGTTACCCAATACTCATTGCACAGTTCCCTCATTAACAAGTGTATATACAAACATTGGAACTTATTGAAGGAAGGTTTTCCATCTGTTCAGGAATTTACACTCCCCCCACGAATATCGTATAAAAAAGGAAAAACCTTGGCTAATTATTTTGTGACATCAGATTTGGCGGTATCACATAAAACCAAGGGTGGATTATCCCATGGCATGTTTCCTTGCAGAAGCTGCAAACAGTGTAAACATGTCATAAAAACTAATGTATTTACACATCCCAATACCAAACAAGTATTTCAATTGAGAGGCCATTTCACTTGTGATACTAAATTTGTGGTATACGCCCTGTTATGCCCATGTAACAAGATATATGTGGGTGAAACGACACAACCGGTTAAAAATCGTATATCACAACACAAATCCAGCATTAAGCTGAAAAATACCAAATTACCTGTACCGACTCATTATCATGAAGCACATCATGAGGAGTCTGACTTAAGATTCTAATTGAACCGTCCCTAGACCCCAACGGGGGGGGTGATAGGGAGTTATTGCTTAAGAAAAGGGAAGTATGGTGGGTGCACAGATTGGGTACCCTCCACCCTACAGGATTGAATCATGATTATGACTTACATGTATACTTGTGATGTTATGTGTAATTATACAAGCTGTTATTGTATTAATTTCTTGGGATCCTCATTTTTCTATGTGACCATGTGCTTTAGGGTTCTATGGGTGGCGCCTTGATATCTCCCTTTGTCTGTCTTATTTCCTATACATGCATGTGATTATGTATATTGGTTCATTTGTTATAGTACCTAGCATGTGATTGGTGCAACGGGGGGCGGATACTTCTGGGAGGAGGGTATATATAGGAAGTACTATTGAAGTGTATTATGAACTGTTTTTGTATTATGGTATGGCCGTGACGCTGTGGGCTTGAGAAAGGGGACATGCTGTTCCCGAAACGTCACCCGGATTTACAGCGAGCCTCATAATAATGGATCATTGCATGAATTGTGAGTGCGGTGTATTATATCATTATATCATTTATACATATCAGGGACCTGTTGGCTATGGTCCCGCCGAACACCTGCACCCAACACTCTGTCTAACAGGAGTGCGGCATCATCTATTACTTTACTCTCTGTGCGTGGAGCCTTTATCAAGCCTTGTGTTCCAAACACTGTGCAAACAACTTATAGGGGGAATAACTCCTCCCTGTGATTAATTTACTCGATCAGGTGCAAATAATTAACCCTCAACAATCAATCCTACTAATGGGTGGTTCGAATGAACGTTTAAAGTGTTTAAATATGCAATAAAAGTGCATGGAAAGTGCTAAAAGTGCTATAAGTGACCAATGTACGATAAATTACTTAAAAACTAGTTGGACCATAGGTCTGGTAAAATTATCTAAACAGGTAAGAACTCTGAAACTCTGAAACAGTTAAAAAAAACCTTGTGGACTGAACGAATACATCTCATACAAATGTTTTCTTGAGGAACGTTAACACTAGCCAGTATTTTAACTGTTTCAGAGTACTTACCTGTTTAGATAATTTTACCAGACCTATGGTCCAACTAGTTTTTAAGTAATTTATCATACATTGGTCACTTATAGCACTTTAGTATGAATAATAGTAATTGATGGAGTAATACTTAACACTAGTCACCTTAAGATCTTCACTATATTTAATATCAATATATACCTGTTTTGTGTTGACTACTCAACACAAGCCATTGGTACCACTTTACAGCATTTTTTATCTGAAAATAGAATGCACTTTGTATGCACTTTAGCATCTTTTATCTGAAACTTCAAAGCACTTTTGAATGCACTTTTAGCACTTTCAATGCACTTTCCATGCACTTCCATGACACTTTTATTGCATATTTAAGCACTTTAAACGTTCATTCGAACCACCCAGTAGTAGGATTGATTGTTGAGGGTTAATTATTTGCACCTGATTGAGTAAATTAATCACAGGGAGGAGTTATTCCCCCTATAAGTTGTTTGCACAGTGTTTGGAACACAAGGCTTGATAGAGGCTCCACGCACAGAGCCGAAACGATATATATAAACAGATTCAGATGTCAGGGCACACGTGGGATTTTTCTCAAAAGATACAAACTTTTATTCAACACGAAGGGTTACAGGAATCAACGCGTTTCAGCCATCTTAGGTCAGGCCGTCATCAGGATTACAGACACGTTATTCAGGTGAGTTAAAATACAACACAGTGATTAAAATACAACACAGTGAACAAAACCAACCCCACACCCACCCACCTCCCCCGCCCTCTCCAATTAACCCCTATTCTTCCCATCCCTAAGCACCAGTACACTGAACATACATTCATATATTCCCCAAACTTCACTAGGAACAACACTTACTTAAATCCTAAGGGTTAGGGAGTGCTCAATACTAAGCGTAGGAAAAATCTGGCAGAGAATATCCCCGTGTCAAATAACCAATAACTGGTCATCGTATAAAGGTGTGTAAGTGTGTCAATCACCCAACGGGCTTCCATACGTAGTAGGGCTCGGTTACAATCTTCGCCACCTTTTGTTGTTTGATGGTCAATAGCCATCCACTTAAAGGTGGCTAATGTATGTCCCATTTGGGCAAAATGTTTTGCTTCGGATTGTTCACCATATTTCGTATTGTTCAAATCCAAGGTCTTATTAGTCTTGGCTGCCCCCAGTGCACTCCTAATAGCTTGTCGGTGATTGGCCATGCGTTCTCGGATCGTTGTAGTTGTTTTTCCGATATAGTACTTGCCGCACGAGCAAGAGATGAAGTAAATAGCATATTGGCTGAGGCAATTAAGTCTGTATTTGATCCTAATCCTTTGTCCACTTTGAGGGTGGGGTCCACTTTGAGGGTGGCCCGTTATAACGTAATGGCAAGCCAGGCATCCATTGCACTTAAAGCAACCTTTATTTGCTGTCGGCAGCCATGTTGCTGAATCCTGAGTATATTTGTCTTGAAAGTCTGTTCTTACTAAGAGATTTTCCCCTTCTAAATGACAATTATGGTTTGCTGTTTTTGAAAGGTAAGTGAGTGTCATTTTTGACAATCTCCCATCTGGATTTTGTACTATCTGTGAGGGCTTTACTCTGTGGAGTGTATATTGTATATATACCAATAGAAATTAAACAGCACTCCACCTCCCGCATTATGTTGGTGTTAGTGTTAGGGGATCCGGACGGATTGTGCCACATAGATAATTGTTCAGAAACACTGCACTCAAATGGTTGCTTCAATCTTTTATTTCATAACAATATATACATCAACCACGACGTTTCGGGGAAACAAAGTCCCCTTCATCAGGTGGAAAAATGACTGCTACAACACACATAAGGTACATACTCATTTATAGGGTATAACAGGAAATGACCTATCTCTAACTCCTCCCCCTACACCACTCCCTCCATAGCACAAACCAAAACTCAGTACAATAAAAGAACCACCATCTAGTGGAAGTTCAGGAGTAAGACAACATACCTGGACCCGCATATATAGATTAAATAAAAAGAATAAGTCGTAGTCCCTATTTAAACTACTGGGGGCGAGGGACCGAAGCCGGTGAATCCACCAAACTTCTCTCTGGTGGAGTTTCAGCTTACGGTCTCCCCCCCCCCCCCTCCCCCCTCCCCCCCCCCTCTCCCCCCCCCCCCCCTCCCCCCCCCCCCCTCCCCCCCCCCCCTCTCCCCCCCTCCCCCCCCCCTCCCCTCCCTCCTCCCCTCCCCCCCCCCACCCTTCCCCCCCGCCCCCAACCCCCCCGGCCCCCCCCCCCCCCTCATTGGCTTTGGGACCACCTCTAACACCATATATTTAAGGCAATCGGCATCATGTTGTCACAAATGGCCGGACGGCCGGGTACTCACAGTACGCTTTAGGAGGAGGCTGATAGTCCAGAAGGTGCAGTATACAGAGGCTGCTGGGAATTGTAGGCTGGATACCGGATACAGGAGGTAGGTAACTGGATACAGATGAGGTGAGTAGACGGAAACTGGATACAGGCAAGGTAGTCACTGGAGACCGGCAAGGTAGGTACAGGATACTGGCAAGGTAAGTACTGGACACTGGCAAGGTGGTCACTGGAGGCAGGCAAGGTAAGTACAGGATACTGACTTGGTAAGTACTGGATACTGGCAAGGTAAGTACAGGATACAGGTAAGGTGGTCTCTGGAGGCAGGCAAGGTAAGTACTGGATACTGGCAAGGTAAGTACAGGATACAGGTATGGAGCAGGATCCAAGGCAGGTGAGTAAGGAGCCAGGGTAGCTAATGCTACTATCGGGCGCCGGGTCCTTGAGGACGCCGGCTTTTCAAACCTCGCGCCGCCCGGCGGAAGTGCCGAGCGGCGCGGGACCGGAGCGGCAGGTAACCCCTTACGGGGGGCCACAGGACCCAACGGGCCAGGTTTCCCTGGAAAACTCTTATGGAAAGCTCTGACTAGACGAGGAGCGTGCACATCAGCATGTTTAATCCAAGCTCTTTCTTCCGGACCGAAACCTTTCCAGTGGACCAAATATTGAAGAGACCTCCTCCAAAATCTAGTCCAAGATTTTTTTGACCTCAAACTCCTGTTGACCATCAACAGAAACTGGAACCGGAGGTAGTACGGATGTGGAATATTGATTAGAGCGTACTGGCTTGATGAGGGAAATATGAAACACATTAGGAATCCGCATGCTGGAAGGAAGTTGGAGGCGAACAGCCACTGGACCGATTAATTCCAGGATAGGAAAAGGACCAATAAATTTGGGTCCCCAGTTTGGAGGAAGGAACCCGTAGGTTAATATGAGCAGAGGAGAGCCACACTTTATCTCAACAGAATAAACTGGGGGTTCTCTAAGTTCCTATCTGCTGCAGTCTTTTGTACCAAAGCAGATTTTCGAAGGCTGATTTCCGTAGCATGCCAGATAGCTGTCATCTGGGTCGCCGAGTCATTGGCAGCAGGGGTACTTGTGTGAAAAGAAAATCCTGAGGGAAACATCTAGGATTCGTCCCAAGACACATAAAAAAGGAGATTTCCCAGTAGAAGCGGTGAGGTGAATTGTTATGGGCGAACTCAGCCCAAGGCAGGTCAGCCCAATCATCCTGAGTATAGGAAATGTAACAATGAAGATATTGTTCCAAAGACTGGTTAGTGCGTTCCGTAGACCCATTGGACGTGGGTGGTAAGCTGAAGAGAATTGTAACTTGATGTTCATGGACTTACAAAGTGCCCTCCAAAATTTGGAACAATTGAGAACCCCTGTCAGATACAATTTCAGAGGGAGTCCATGAAAGCGGAAGATATGGGAAATAAATATTGAGCCAACTCCGTTGAGGATGGTAGTTTGGGGAGGGGTACAAAATGGGCCATTTTGCTGAAGCGGTCTACTGTCACCCATATAACCGTGTTTTTCTTGGAAGGCGGAAGTTCAACAATAAAGTCCATGGATAGATGGGTCCACGGTCTGGGCGAATGGGAGGGGTTGAAGAAGACCACAGGGGAGGGTTCTAGAAGACTTGGATTGAGCACAGCTGGTACACACTGAACAAAGTTTAACATCCTTTCTCATTTTGGGCCATCAAAGGGAACGGGCAAGAATATTAAAGTCTTGTTAACACCGGGATGCCCGGTTGCTTGGAACAGTGGGTATGAAGAAGGATAGCTTTCCGAAGTGAAACAGGAACAAAGATTTTGCCAGAGGGTGTGTCAGGAGGAGCAGAGTCTTGTGCGGCTTGGATCTTGGAACAAAGTTGAGGAGATATAGCGGCAAGATTTCTGTGGTTGGAATAATGGAGCCTTTATCTTCCTTACTACAGTCGGAAGCAACAAATCTGGACAAGGCATCAGCTTTCTTGTTTTTAGAACCAGGTTGGTAAGTGATGACAAAGATGAATCGGAAAAAAGAATAAAGACCATCGTGCTTGACGGGGGATTTAATCTTTTGAGGTTTTGGATGTATTCGAGATTTTTTGGTCGGTAAGGATGGTGATAGGTACCGAGGTGCCTTCCAACAGATGACGCAATCCTCGAGGGCCAGTTTGATGGCAAGAAGTCCCTATTTCCAACATTAAGTTACGCTCGTTGGGGAAATTCTTAGAGAAATAAGCACAGGATGGAGTTTCTTTTAGGCCTTGTCTTTGGGAAAGGACGGCTCCAGCCCCCAAGTCCGAGGCATCAACTTCGATGTAGAAGGAAGACTAAGATCTGGATGGACTAGGAGTCAGCAGCACGAAGAGAGACACGCATTCGAAGGTCTGTGAGGAGGTCGTTTGAAGGGCGAGGGACTGCAGGATTCCATGAATGGGGCTTACCACCTTACTGATGAGGGCTAATATCGGAGAAATTATTGAAGAGAACCCTTGAATGAATTGTCTGTAGTAATTGGCGAACCCAATGAACCTTTGAATAGCTTTGGTTCCCATGGAAGAGACCAATCTTGAATGGTCGAAACTTTAAACAGGGTCCATCTGAAACCCTTGCGCAGATACGATTAGCCTAGGAAGGGTACTTGTGGACACTCAAACAGACACTTTTCAGTTTGGCATATAGGCTATTCTCTCTCAGACGTAGCAACACCTGTTTAACATGGATGCGGGGTGTGAGGGCAGATCTTGAGAAAAGATATAAAATGTATGAGATACAATACTACAGAGATACCAACATATCCCGGAAAATGTCGTTGACGAACTCTTAGAACACCGCTGGAGCATTACAAAGGCCAAAGGGCATTACGAGATATTCGTAGTGACCGTCCCTAGTATTAAAGGCGGTCTTCCATTCGTCACCTTGGCGGATACGGATCAGATTGTATGCCCCCGAAGATCTAGTTTAGTAAATATTTTTAGCCCCTTTTATCTGGTCAAACAGCTCAGAGATGAGAGGGAGCGGATACCGATTCTTTATAGTGATTTTATTTAACCCACGGTAGTCGATGCAGGGGTGTAAACCTCCGTCTTTTTTTCAACAAAAAAGAACCCAGCTCCCGCAGGGGAAGTAGAAGGCCGTATGAAACCCCTAGACCAGTGTTTCTCAACCAGGGGCCCGGGGACCCCTAGGGGTCCCTGAGAGGTTGCATGGGGGTCCTCAAAACATTGACAGAAATTGTATAGATCCACAATTTTGATGAATGCAGATATATTTTTCTACATATTTATCAATGTTATGTATAAAGTCTGTGTTTGTTGTATTGATGGCTGAGAGATAAATAAAAATAAGTAATTTTTTAATGTAAGGGTTCCCACCCTGGTGAATTTTGTTCAATAGAGATGTATTTATAGATCTATCATTTATATTTGTATAGATTAGGTTTTTTGATAATTTGATGACTGACAAAGAAAAATAATAAAACTGTATATAATCATAATTTTATGTAGAGGTCCCCGAGACATGAAAATTGTTTCAAGGGGTCCCCACAGATAAAAAGGTTGAGAAACACTGCCCTAGACAAATGTTCCGTAATGTACTCTTTCATGGTAGAGTTTTGAGGAGAGACAGTGGGTAGTGCGTCCCCGAGGAGGCATAGTACCAGAAAGAAGGTCGATGGGGCAATCGTAGGAACGGTGCGGTGGAAGCTTCTCAGCTCATTTTTTACAGAACACGTCAGAGAAATCATGATAGCATTCAGGGAGGTTTTCTCTGATTTATTTTCACAGGTAATGGTTAGAGCAATGAGTAGAAAGGCAATTTTTGAAACAGAAGGGGCTCCAAGACTTGAGTTCATTGTTAGACCAATCTATAACAGGGTTGTGTAGTCTGAGCCATGGAAGTCCGAGAATTAGGGGAGCAGAAGGGCTTTGGATGACAAGAAAAGATAATGTTCTTGGTGAAATATGCCAATGCGGAATAGGACTCGTAGGTAGATTTGGAGATGAATTCTGAAGCCAACGGGTTATTGTCAATAGCCAGAACTCGAAGGGGTTGCTGCAAGGAAGGAGAGGAAGCCCCAATTGTGCTGCATAGGTAGAAGATCGTGAAGTTTCCAGCGGCACCAGAATCGACAAAGGCCTGGGAGGAAAAGTTTTACCATTACAAGTGATAGTGAGCTGGTAGAAAGAGTTTCAGTGGTTCAAATTTGGCAGGAGACTTAATGTTACCTAGAAGGAGCTCCTCCTTAATTTAGGTCATGGAGTTTCCCGACTTCTGGGGACAATTGTGCCGCCAATTTGCATCGGCTCTTCACCCGAAGGTATGGGTTGCGGGAAGGGCTGAGCAGGCCTAGGAAAGGTCTTAGGAAGGTTGGAACGAGCTGCAGACCTTTCCACTGCCGTTCACGGAAGCGGGTATCAATTTGTATGCATAGTGAAATCAAGTCCTCCAATGGGACAGGTAATTCCCTAGAGACTAATTCGTCCTTGAGGCGGTCAGAGAGTCCCTGCCAAAAGGCTGCAGTAAGTGCTCCATTGTTCCAAGAAGTCTCCGCAGCAAGGGTACGAAATTCAATAGCATATTGACCCACAGAACGTGACCCTTGGCGGAGCGCATCAAAAGAGGAGGGGCAGCAGAGTTCTTCCCGGAGCATCGAAGACCTTGCGAAACATACTCAGGAGTCAGCAACATTATAGACCAGAGGATCGTCTCTTTCCCATAAGGAGAAGCCCAGGCCAGCGCATTACCCTCCAACAAGGCGATGATGTACCCCACCTTTGCACGATCTGATGCAAAATGGGATGGTTGAAGTTCGAATTGGATTCTGCACTGATTAATGAACCCACGGCAGGCTTGGGCATCACATCAAACCGCGAGGGTGGAGGTATGCGGGGCTCTCTCCGAAGAGAAGGATCACCGGATCGGCCACTGAAGGAAGGTGGCTAGAACCTGGAGCAGCGGCAGCAGCTGGGGTAGCCGGACAGCTAGGGAATCCATGAACTGAGCCAACTGGCCCTGGTGATGTTCGAACAGGTCATGCGTTTGGAAAAGCTTGAAGAGTCTATTCAAATCGGCCATAGCCCCCTCAGGCGGTCCATGGCCCGATAGTACTGTCACAAATGGCCGGACGGCCGGGGTACTCACAGTACGCTTTAGGAGGAGGCTGATAGTCCAGAGCAGAGTGCAGGATACAGAGGCTGCTGGGAATTGTAGGCTGGATACCGGATACAGGAGGTAGGTAACTGGATACAGTGAGGTGAGTAGACGAAAATGGATACAGGCAAGGTAGTCACTGGAGACCGGCAAGGTAGGTACAGGATACTGGCAAGGTAAGTAATGGACACTGGCAAGGTGGGTCACTGGAGGCAGGCAAGGTAAGTACAGGATACTGACTTGGTAAGTACTGGATACTGGCAAGGTAAGTACAGGATACAGGTAAGGTGGTCTCTGGAGGCAGGCAAGGTAAGTAGGATACTGGTAAGGTAAGTACAGGATACAGGTAAGGTGGTCTCTGGAGGCAGGCAAGGTAAGTACTGGATACTGGCAAGGTAAGTACAGGATACAGGTATGGAGCAGGATCCAAGGCAGGTGAGTAAGGAGCCAGGGTAGCTAATGCTACTATCGGCGCCGGGGTCTTGAGGACGCCGGCTTTTCAAACCTCGCGCCGCCGGCGGGTCGGCGTCGTGACGTCATGACGTCCGCGACGCCGCCCACCCGGAAGTGGAGCGGCGCGGGGACGAGCGGCAGGTAAGTCCGTGACACATGTCCCTTATCCAAGCAATGTTTGGATACTGGAAATTTGGCGTCCCTAAGTTTTATACTAGATCTATGCTGGGAGATCCTGGATTTTATGTGCTGGGTGGTCTCCCCAACATATAGGAGACCACACGGACACCATAAAACATATACCACATACTGGCTGTCACACGTGTAGTATCCCCTCAATTGAAACTCTCTCTTAGTAATAGGGTGAACAAATGTAGAACCCTTTTGTACAAACTTACATTGCTTACACTTAAACATGGGAACATAATGTTCTAGATATATACAGTCTAATGGTATAGAGCAGGCGTGTTTTAAAGGGTATGTCACCCTAAATTCAAAATTTAATATGTGATCCCCCCTGGGCTCCCAGCTCCACCGCATAATTTTATTTTTAGAAAGCCCCCCAAACTCTACTTACCTCCCTCTTTCCTGCGCCGCGCTCGGCTCTGCTTGCTAGGAATGCAAGCAGAGGGGCGGGACCGGCAGCCGCGTCTGTGATTGGCTGAGCGGCAGCCAATCACGGACGCGGCTGCCGGCAGCTCACTTCCGCGTTGGAAAGCGGAGAGGTAAGTAACAGATTTGGAGCTTTCTAAAAATAAAATGTATGCGGTTGGGCGGTGGGCTGGGGGACATGGGGAAGGCTGAACTAAAGGGGTTTTAAGCTAGGGGGAGGGATAGCAGAACGGGAGGGAGAGGGAGGGAGGGGGAGGGGGGGGGGAGAAGAGCTGCAGTTACGCATGGCAAAAATCTATGAGGCAAGGTAGGAGGCATAGCCCTGCTAGCCTCCTGTGTGGGCAGTTTTGGACTTTGGGGGGGACTACAGGAGAACCCTATGGAGCTGGGATGTGAGGATAACACACACTACATGGTGGGGCCAGTAGTTGGGGGGATTATAGTTTTGGGGTGGACATGCCCTTTAAAACTTGTGACCTTTTACGTGTTTGAAAACCACAATTCCCAGCATTCTCTGTTTGCAGTAAGTTTTTTCTTAATATCCTGTACCCGCGACCGCATGTGTGTACGAACCTTAAAGCCGGGTAAACACCAGTAATGAACCAATAGTGCCACGGATTAGTCGGCTGCAAATATGTGATGGTGTGGGGCGGCCAGCCGCGACGAGTTGGTCGTCCGTATCAGACAAATGGGTGCAGTTAGTAAATCACGGCCAACATGCAGTTCCCTATGGGACCACATGATCAGTCTGTCACATGCGCTGCTGGTTGCAGCCACTGTTACTGTTACTGTGATCTGTCCTGGCAGGGCTTTCACACAAAGCAGATGCTCAATTGGGACACATGTATTATATGTATCCAGACAAAATGGTATTAACCTGCAGATCTGAACACAGATCCAGGCAATCCTGCCACAATGTGCAATTCAACGAACAGCTCCATTGGACATCCTGAGACCCATACAGGATCCAGAATAAACATGCTAGGTTCTATTGGTAATTACCACAGCAAGTTCCAATTTACAGTCAGGAAACACAGGATTTGATTAGCTTGGCAAATAATGTAGAGGTTTGGATAAAGGAGCTAAAAGCTCCACAGGGGATAAATTGAAGTAGAGCCTTCTTATAACTGAAGGTACCTGAAAGCCTCATGTTAATATATTAATATTGGGTAAAAACTGCCCATTCTCTAAGAATGTTGGGTAATTTCAGGGACATGCAAAGTCATTTAATCATAAACGACACTTCCTGTCTAGCAACAGAAACTGGATTGTCTCATTACTTTCTATGGAAGGGGAGGGGAGTAAATGTGAGAGTCTGAAGAATGTTCTAATGGCTAAGACTGTCACGTGTTTTACAAACAGCACATAACTGGGTGTAACAGGAACTTCCTTACACTCCTGTCTTTTCATGGACAGTGCCTAAGAGATTTTTTTTGATGCTAACAGTGGAAGATCAGAACCTCCATGGATGTTAGTAAAATTCCACATTCCTTTTAGTGTTACATGGAGACCCTGTAGAAATCCGGAGGTGTGTCTTAAACCTATCATTTTAAGTTTTCCATTCAAAATTAGGGGTGTCCAGTAAAGTAAGTTAGTTTATTAATTGTATAAATTGTTTTGTAATTCAGTAGTAGGTAGTAGTACTATACTTTGTATGGTGTTATTTCTTATGGTGATTTATTAAATAGTGCGAATTACACACATACATATGGACCTTTCCTATGTGTAATAATGCTATATACCCCCACCTAGTTAGTTGCTCCTAAAAATTCACTGCAATCTCTGTAAAAATATAAATTTATTTATATAATATAAGGGATATAGGTAAGTAGCTATTAGCTGTAAGTTTCTGATTTAGCTTGTTAGCCAGCATAGTGTCGGGTTTGTTACCGTATATTTACAATAGAGTTTCTGATGTGTGAATCTGAGGGACATTTCTGCTTTGGAGGATAATAGTGAACATAATTCACTTTTACTATCTTTACTAGAGTCTGTGTTGGTGTTTTCTGTCCACTGTTTGCTTATCTGGGTCACTAGTTCTTCTAATCTAGCCCTTCTCTTTTTCTTACCCTGGCAGATATTGTTATAAATTTTACCCTGATTACCGCTTGGTGTGCTGCCACAGTGTTGATAAGGTGGTATCTGGTGTTTGATTTTCTGCAAAGTAATGTTTTAATGTTTGGTAAATTTCCTCTGTATTCCATTATCTGCTAATATTGATTCAGTAAGCGCCATATGGGTGGGGTATGGCCTGCATAAGATCTTTTAGTGTAATTGCAATATAAGCGTGGTTGACCAGGATATCTCAGACACATATGACTCGTTAACGATGGGATAAGCTGGGGTGCTATTTAGTGCGTGGCTATTCTCGTGAACACCCTGTGGACTGAGAGTAATATGGTGTATCCCTCAAGAAAGGATGTGATAGTCTCCATGCATCCACCAGATTACATATTTAAGGAGGCTCATTAGTCCTTTACAGGGGGATGGGTGATATTGGATTTCCGATTGGCTGATTATCTATATTGGGTTGTAAAGTAGAGTTGAGGTCTCCCATCATATGAGGATACCTGTAGCATGTATAAGAATTTTCTACTCACATCCCAGCTCATATGGTTCTCCTGTAGTCCCCCCCCAAAGTCCCAAAAACTGCCCACAGGAGGCTGCCGCTCAGCTAATCACAGACGCGACTGCCGGGCCCGCCCCTCTGCTTGCATTTTCTCGCAAGCAGAGGGGCCCGCACGCGGCGGGGAAAGAGGGGAGGTAAGTAGAGTTTGGGCACTTTCTAAAAATAAAACATAGCGGTTGGGGTGGGGGGACAGGGGGAAACTATATAAAAAATAGTTTTAAGGGTGGACATACCCTTTAAATCTCCAGTTGCTGTATTAGGGTCCCCCGGATAGCAATTGTCCCCGTTTGCCACTATAGTTGTTGCCTTCTGTTCCAGCTTAATTTGGATGGTTATGCATACATTTTAAAGACCCACTTTATCTCAGACTCCTTTCCCTTGGTATCTATTTTCCCTTCAATTTGTAACCTATTACATTCCCAGGGGGAGGCATTATACCGTAATTGCCCCAACTACATTAAAATAGTTCTGGAGTAACTTGTGGGATGGTTATCTTAGCAAACCATTGGTTCTTCTATCGAGCTGTTAATCGTTAGGTTGGTTCCCGGCATCCTCCCCTTCCCCCCTTCCCTGGGGTTACTTATTGAAGCAGGCAACCCCGCATATCCCTTTAGACCTAATTTATACAGATATTGCTGCCAATTATTGCTATTTAATTTATGTCTGATGTTATTGTTAGATTATTTGTGTATGTTAGTATTAAGTATTGGTATAGTATTTGAGGTGAATAAAGACATACGTCCATCCAGTCCAACCCATCTAGCAATATCCTCATTTCTGCCTAACTGTTGATCCAGAGGAAGGCAAAAAAAAACCCACCAAATTTTGAAGGGGGAAAAAAATTCCTTCCTGACTCCAAGTGGCAATCGGAAATTTCCCTGATCAACTCTACTTTATGTAGCAATACCAGTAACTTGCAACATTTTCCTTGTTGCAGAAAACTCATCCAGCTTTTTTTTGAAACTGACAATGAACCTGCCATACAACGTCACATGGAAGAAAGTTCCATAGCTTTACCGTTCTCACAGTGAAAAACCCTTCCAAGCTTGAAGCCTAAAACCTTTTTTCTTCAAGTCTTAAGGGATGTCTCGTGTCCTTTGACATGTTCTATTGTGACAATGCCCCAGATAGTTTATTGTATGGCCAGTTAATGTATTTATACACAGTAATCATATCCCGACGCAGGCCTTTTCTCCAGGTACATAATTGTAACTTTTCCAGTCTCTCTTCATATTCAAGCTCCCCCAATCCCCTTATTAATTTAGTTGCCCTTCTCTGAACCCTTTCCATTTCAAAGATGTCCTTTTGTACACAGGATTCCAAAATTGCACTGCATATTCCAAATGAGGCCTTACCAGCTTTGTAAAGAGGGAGAATTACATTTTCCTCCCTTGAATCCATACCTCTCTTTATACAAGGACAATTGCTGGCTCTGGCTGTTGCCGCCTGGCACTGCTTGCTACCTTTAAGTTTGTTATCACCCAAAACTCCAAGATCCCTTTCCAACAGGGATTCACTAACACAGAGCATTTATAGTATAAGTAGCACAAGTATTTTTAAGTCCAAAATGACATCACCTTATTTATCAACATTGAATTCATCTGCCACTTAGCAGCCCAATGTGATAATCTATCTAGATCCCCTTGCAACGATTGCACATCCTCTGAAGTTTTTAATGGTCGACAAAAGTTTTGTGTCGTCAGCAAACACAGAAACCTGCTGACAATACCCACTTCCAAATCATAATAAAATAGATTAAATAGAAGCGGCCCCCAACACAGAAACCCTGTGGCACCCACTTAGCACTTTAGTCATAATGATGAAGCCCCATTAACAACTACATCTGCATCCTATTCATTAACCAATTTCTATCCAGTACAATGTGACTCCCCAGCCACACAGACCTTAGCTTATACATTAGTCGCCTAGGGGGGACTGTATCAAAAGCCTTGCAAAACCAGTAAACTACATCTACTGCTAACCAGAGTCTAAATTTTACTACTTCCTCAAAAGCCAAGCAAGTTAGTTTGACAAGATCTATTCCTCCTAAATCATGCTGGGTACTACTTATAATGCAGTCCTTGAAACATGTTCCCTTATTAAACTTTCCAGGATCTTCCCCACCACTGAAGTTAAACTACAGGCCTGTAATTACCTGCTGTGAACGGACTACCCTTTTTGAATATTGGAATAACATCAGCCTTTTTCCAACCAGAGGCACACCACCGGACATGAGGGAATCAGCAAAAATAAGAAACAATGGCCCAGATAAAATGAAATAAGCTCCTTAAGAACCCGAGGAGGTATTTTATCCGGTCCAGGAGATTATTAATTTTAACCTTATTAGTTCTTTCTGTACCATATCCTCGGTTAACCAAAGTGAATTGAATCTTGTATACCTTTATTGACTATACTCTATGATATCTGTACTTGGATCTTCTATAGTGTATACAGAGGGGAAAAAAATTATCAAGAAATTTGCTTTATCGCCATCCTCCGTAACTAACTTATCCCCATTAATTAATGGTGCCACATTCTCAGTCCTCATCTTTTACTATTAATATAACTTAAAAAAATGTTTAGGCTTAGTGATGCTTTCTTCAGCTATCCTAACTTCATTATTAATTTAGCTAGTTTGATTGCTTTCTTACACTCCTTGTTACAGTTTTTATACTCCCTAAAGGCCCTTTCCGTTCCCTCGGCTTAAGGTTTTAAAGGCCTTTTTCTCCTACCATTTGCCTCTTTACATCAGAATTCAGCCACATGGGCGCGGATTTATTTTTTATTTCATTTATTTCCCAAGGGTATAAATTTAGATGTGAACTGGTTTAAAATCCACCTTGAACACAGTCCACTTCTGTTCGATACCTTTACCTGATAATACATTATCCCAGGTTGACATTCTGAAGAGCTGCTTTTAACCTGGGAAATTTTGCTTTCCTGAAATTAAATGTCTTTGTTCACCAGCGCACTTTTCCTTTCGATAACAAAGTCCAATGCCACTATTTCATTGTCACTATTCCCTAAGCCTCCAGTTACCTTTACATCTATAATGCGCTCCACAATGTTAGATATATACCAGATCCAAACAGAGCTCCTTTTCTAGTAGGAACCTCAACCACCTGTGAGAGAAAATTATCCTGCAGCAAATTCAGGAAACCATCGCCTTTTCTGTGATGGCATTTCCACCACACACCAATAAGTCAGGGTAATTGAAGTCCCCATAATGAGCACACTCCCCAAACTTGCAGCCCTTGCCAACTGCATATGAAGTTGACCACTCTTCTTGCTAGCATTGGCGGCTTATAGCAGACACCCAACAAGACATTTACCCCCTTTCTGTTGCCAATTCAACCCATATTTGCCTCCACTTTATCATCCATATCACCAGTTGATCTCTTCTTTTAAATTGGCTTCAATTCTTTTTTAACATAAACACATACTCCCCCTTTCTTTTTCTGTCCTGCCTAAACAAGGCATATCCTTCTATATTTACAGCCTAGTCGTGAGAACTGTTCAACCACGTTTTGCTATACCTATTACATCATACTTTTCATTCAATGCCATCATTTCCAATTACCCATTTTGTCAGCCAGGCTTCTCGCATTTGCAAACATACATTTTAGATTATGATCCTGTAATTTATTCGTACACTTTGATACACATTCCTCCCTATTTCCTATGTCTAGCCCCACCCCCCTTTCCGCCCACTGCTGTCCTATCTACACCCTGCTTTTCTCCTGGACAATCTATCCAGTGAGACTGCTAATACCCTGTTATTCTTATTTCGGTTTTTGAACAACTCCATTCTACCAGGCGCTATATGTGTTGAGCTACTTCTTTGTACTGCTAGGGGAATCTGCTTAAACCTGTCTGGACCACAGCGATATACATATACCTCGTCATACTACTAGATTATTGGAGCTGTGCCCGTAAACCCAATATTATCATATACATTTAGTATTGGGTAGTGTAGTGTGTTGACTCAATCTCGTGACAATAGATCATATTTGTGAGATACCGTTTCTAGTAGTTGTATAAAAAAACTTTAAATAACTTAGAAACAGAGTATGTCGACTTAGTGCTTTGGTGCACTTGTTTTTCCTAGCGCTAATGAACTGAGTGTTTCATTCAACTGTACATTCTCCATTTTGTGAATCGTGGTTGGTAACCTCATCCCGACCCCGAAAGTGCAAGCCAGCTGTCCCTGCTGTCCCGGAAAAACATTTCTTGCAAATCCTTGTTGGTGATGAGCTATACCCACCTGTTTGATATGCGGTGGAAGCATAGAGGGCGCCGATCGACATTCACCTGACCACCCTTCATCCCGTTCGATTGTGTTGTCGGAAAATGCTTGAGGGTCTCCGGTACCCCCAAGCCACTTCTCTCCTTGGTTATGGCGGGGTGTATAATGCACCAAGTATCGGGGTCTGTAGGAGCAATAGGCTATCCTAGTTAAAAATTCATACCAGTAACTTTGTGGCATGGACTTGTCGGAGGTCCAAGACGTCGCCATGTCGCCCAAGATTCCCATGCGTACTTCCCAAACGGTTGCCATTTGAACTGACATACATTAAAATTCCCCCATAGCCCTTTTCAAGGTTATCATCAGATCACAAAGTTCAATAAGATGTGTCTATTGTTTTATGCAGGTCTGCATATAGATATTCCCTTCTCCCTCCGGACGAGAGAGCCCCCTCCCCTATGGGAGTTTATCGCATGCCTTCTCGTTTGTATCTGGGTCCCTACTGGCAACCCGGCCAGATCACCATCCCAGGGAGACCCCATTAAATCAGATCACCTTACCTAATAAAGTATGAAAGGATATATATTTAAATTAGTGATACTTGCGGTTGATGAAAAAGTTAGCCAAGTCCCTGTGAAGACGGCAGCCTTCACGGGGCTCCAAGAGATGAAATATACAATTTGAGTAAACATCGTTTGTGTGGGGGAATCGAGGCTACTTCAGAGGGGTCTTACGAGTTGTTCCCACCAACACGCTTTAATGACTTTGGACTTTGAATTGGATTTATTTAGGTTCCAACGCACATTGAAGTTACGGACTATTTCAAAGAATGTTCTGGACAAATATGAATATTGATGCTGATGTAATATTTTTGATTCTTTCAGGCCCAGGAGTACATTCGATTGCCCCCAATACGCCGGCTCGGCTCATTAGGACATTTCAAAAAAAATGGTCAGGTCTGATGTAAAAAGATGCTCCATGGTATGGACAGAAAAATACGACAATCTAACTGTATTGGAGAGTGGCAGGCCATAATACGCTTAAATCCGATATAAGGAACTCATCTTAGGGGGAAGACAAGGGTGGATATATTGTGCTCCTGGACCGTGAGTATTATGAAAAGGAAATATTGTCCCAATTACAGGATTCTCACGTTATATCAGCCTTTGAGGTGATCACTGTGACCTTAAAGGCACTGTGATGAGTGACTAAAGACAGCCATGAATATGGGTTGGATTACTGAGGCCCAATTTGGATTTCTTGTCACACTCTATCCCAGAAGCCCTTTGATATATACCTTGCCCAAGGTTCATAAAAGCTTGGTTTACACCACCGGGGCAGGCTATATGTTTCCTCATATGGATCATTATTCAGACCTATTGCAGCCAGCGTGTTTGAAAACCATGCCTTCTTACCTTCGTGACGCCAGCATTTAATTGAAATATTGAGCACGCTGCATGCCCCATAGATGATGTCATTTTTTGACCTGTGACATCAGTAATCCTATTACTCATCTTAATGAATAATTACTTCAGATACGATAGGGAATATTATGCCCAGAGGGTTGGCACGGCGATGGGGGTTCTCAGTTTTTGAGAACTTTAGTAAAACCAGATAATTCCAGGGTAGAGGCCCAATTAGATGACATGTTTCAAAGATTCTGTGAGAGAGGATATGGCCCTGACCAACTTCTCCATCAGCTACCAAGGGCACAGGAATACATCGCTGCGATGTGTGCCTACTATGAAACACAGTAATCATATGGGGTAAATCGTTGGGTTAATTTTTGTTCCACATATACTCCCTATAGTGGGGCAACTTAAAGAGTAATCAACCACAGATGGGATTGATTAGCGGGGTAGGTCTTTGCCCTTTGATAAGGTTAATGTTCGTCACACATACAGAAGAGACAGAAATTTGCCAAACTTGCTGATATGCAACGACATCTCTAAGGTAAAAAAAGGGGGACACTGATGTTCAGGGTGTTTGGCAATTTAAAAAGAAAAATGGGTGTTTCAGATGTCCAATTGCATATACATGCAACTCTATGGACTGGTCAGAAATTTACACATCCAAGGGGATGGAACCAAATTTACTATCAAACAGCGTTTCACACTGCACGAGCAGGTACGGATTTAATTTCATAGTCTTGCCCCTTGCAGGGCTATATTATGTCGGAAAGACAAAAAACAAGTTCAAAGAGCGCATGGCCAATCACCGACATCTATGTAAGAAATACCTTACTAACTAGAGATGTCGAATGCATTCCAGCAAGTTTGGCAATTTTTCGGTCGCCAGGCATTTTAAAAGGAAAGCTCATCAACTTTCAAGTTTCGCTGTATGATCATAGATGGTCTTTCTGATGAGCAAATGAGGTTTTTGCTGTGGATAATGACAAGTTGCTATTACAGAAAGAAGCCAAATGGATACAACAAGCTTCAGACTTATCCCCTAGTGGATTAATGAGCAGTTTTCGTTACATTGTTTTTATGATGGCTGTTCTGGTTTCTGTAACCTTCTTATGTTAGTAATATATATTACAGAATGTTGCCAATGGCATGAAATGAAATATGTATACTGTGATCGTTTATGCAATTAACAGTTTAATCTATGGAATTTTGTATTATAGACATTTAAGATGCTTTGGGTCTAATGTGCACTATGGGATTTCTCTGTGGGGGGTGGGAGCAATTAGTATGGTGGGTGGTATTAAATGTGGTCACTTGTTTGGTGTGTTGTAACAACTGATGACGGCGTGAGCAGGGTGTTGAAAACGGTCAATGTGAATAAACTTTTTTTTTTTTTATTACATTTACAAGTCCTGTGGAGTGCTACTTATATTTGACCACTTGAATACTTTTGGTGTGCACCCGGGGCAGTTGTCTTTACGAAAGGATGTGCTCACTACTTCCTGATATATCCTTACCCTATAGTATATAAATAAATTATATTTTTACGGAGATTGCATTCAGTTTTAGGAGCAACTAATAGGTGGGGGTATATAGCATTATTACACATAGGAAAGGTCCATATGTATGTGTGTAATTAGCACTATTTAATTAAAATCACCATAAGAAAAACACCATAGTATAGTACTACTACCTACTACTGAATCACAGAAACAATTATATACAATTAATTAAACTAAACTACTTTACTGGCACACCCCTATGTTTGAATGGAAAACTCAAAATGATTAGGTTAAGACACACCTCCAGGATTTACAGGGTCTCAATGTAGACATAAAAGGAAAGTGGAATTTTACTAACATTCCAATGAAAGGTTTGATCTTCTACTGTTAGCAAATCAAAAAATTCTCTTAGGCACTGTCCAGTGAAAAGGAAGTGTAAGGAAGTTCCGTATTACACCCAGTTATGTGCTGGTTGTAAACAACGTGACAGTCTTAGCCAATTAAGAACATTCTTCAGGACTCTTTACTCCCCTCTACATAGAAAGTAATGAGACAAGTCCAGTTTCTGTTTGCTAGACAGGAAGAGGTCTGTTTTATGATTAAATGACTTGAGATGTCTCTGAAAACTACCCAGCATTCTTAGAGAAATGGGCAGTTTTTACCCCAATATTATATATATAAACATGAGGCTGTCAGGTACCTTCAGTTATAAGAAGGCTCTACTTCATTTTATACCCCGTGGGATGCTTTAGCTCCTTATCCAAACCTCCATAATTTGTCAAGCGCTAATCAGAATCCTGTGTTTCCTAACCCCATAGTGACTGTAAATCTGGAACTTGCTGGTTATTTACAATAAGTATGAGCCTAGCATGTTAGTCTGGATCCTGTATAGGGTCTCAGGATGTCCAATGGAACCGTTCAGATTGAATTGCACATTGTGCAGGATTGGGATCTGTGTTCAGATTGAGCAGGTTAATAACATTTTGTCTGGATACATATAAACTGTGTCCCAACTGAGCATAGCTTTGGTGAGAGCCTGCCAGGACAGATGACTGTTGGTCACAGTAAAAGTGGCTGCAGGCCAGCAGACATGTGGTCCATAGGGAACTGCATGATTGGCTGTGATTTACTAACTGACCCATTTGTCTGATGTGTGGTCGTACACACATGCGATCGCGGGGTACAGGATGTTAGAAAAAACTTACTGCTAACAGAGAAGCTGGGAATTGTGGTTTTCAAACATAATAAACATGATGTCTATGAGGTATCCTTCTGTTTATATAGAAGGGCTATTTCATTTTAACTCGTGTGTGGAGCTGTTTAGCTCTCTTATCCACACCTCTCCCTAACATGATATACAATCAGTATCGATGCTGCTCCAAGTCCTAACCATGAGGTAGTTACAAGTTGTTGTTGGTAAATATACTAAATAGGAACTTGCATGGTAATCAGGATACTGGATAGGATTTGTAAGGGTGGCTGTATCAGTATACCCAATTGTACTTAGCAAACGCGCTCAGGCAAAAATTAGTTTGGAATCTTGCCAGAACCACCATTCCCAATTCTTTCTATGCCCAGACAGGAAGCGTTTTTGCCTGATCCGGTTGAGATTGTTGCGGAGAGCACCTCGGTCAGGAAAAGTAAAATCGGATATATGTCATGGGCGTGCCTTTTGCTTGCCAAAGGTGTGTGTAGATTTCTGGGTCAGTCTCAAGACTGCAGGTTTATTCCAATAGACCTCTATATTCATAGCGAGCGGTAGATAGGTAAGGGAGAAGTGATATAAGTGTGTGTCTTGGTTCTTTAATTATGATCGAGTGTTTTTATTTTGGGACTTGTCCACAGTGTGCCACCAAAGGCACACTGTGCGAAGGATAGCTGATATGGATAGAGATATAGAATATATATATTCTATATATGATTATATAGAACATACAATAATATATATAACATACGAAGCTTATGATAAAAGCTTTAATATATTATAATAAAATTCATACCAGAAAGGTTTACTCCGGGGACCAGGCTCCAGCATCCACCAGATATCCTCGGTCAAACCACCACATCGCTTCCAGAGTCCTCGTGAGTCTTGAGACTGCTTGAATGGTGGATCTCGCCACAACAAAGGCTCGATAAGTCCAGGGGCGCAGTACTGAGAACTTAGCGGAGCTCCACCCAGCAAAATTTTGGATGGGGCACCCCCAAACGCCACTCTCGTTCTAGTTTATCTGGAACATATCTCTATAACCCCATCATCTATATTGTGGCTCTTCCATCATCTGATCACTGTCTATATAGATATACTCCATTATGAGTACACAACAACTCTCCTCCAAAAAACCCGATGTATAGGTTGGCATATGAGGGCGCTAAAGGACTGTCCATGGCAGTCCCAACACCCCTGTAGGAAATAATCCTGTTCAAATTTTAAATAACTGTATGTAAAATCAAATCAAGGCATTCAATAAGGATTGCCTTTGTACTTACAGGGAAGATGATATTTTATGGCAGTGAGCCCCTTACTATGCTCAATATTGGTATAAAGTGACGTAATGTCACCAGTAATTAAGTACCAATTACTTTGCCAAGGACCCGCACTGTATGTTTCTCCAAAAAATCCCCAGTGTCCCTCACATAGGATGCTAGTGAGGGCATAATCGGTTTAAAAAAAAAGTCTACATATTGTGGCTAATGATTGAAACACAGACCCAATGCAGACACAATAGGTCTAAAGGAGATTTTATTCGCCGAGGATGTTCCTCTATATACAATCACACGTTTTTTGATCTATCCAATCTATCCAAAAATGCCATATTGGCCAATGATTTAACCTTAGCCAAATTTCAAAGGTAGGATCCCGGCCAAGGGCAAGTAAGCGCCAGACTCATTAATATGTCGTCTCATACCTGCACTGTAAAAGCCATAGCCATAAGGACAATTGCGCCCCCGTTATCGGCTGGTTTCAGAATTAGTGAGGCATCTTGCGCCAATGATCTAGCGCCAATTTTTCTGCTTGCATCAAATTGTCCTGGTCTTTTCGGCATGTACAGTGTTTGGTATTTGACCTCATTAAGTCACAAAAATGATCAATCCCATGATATATACCCGGGGGGAAAAAAGAGCTTTTTAATGAATGGGAAATCACATCACTGTATCATGGTTTCTTAAGAAACTCTTTCAACTTTAAAGATCTTTCCAACTTGAACAGTTCCACTTCAAAACCAAACTTGTCAAAATGATTTACAAGTTGAAATGACAAACCCCTGTTCAATACTGAGGTTTTTCTTTAGTCAGAGTGTGTGCAGAGAAAATTAAAGATTACTTGTTCCGAGGGTTCTGTGTGTCCAGGGTCCTATCCGCCTCCCCTGTCTGATCCTCCGCCACTTCCAAAAAAGGAGCTGATTTTCGGGGGCTGCGTGTCACCACACCACTACCTCCACCTTGGTTGAATCCGAACCATGAGAATCCGAATCTGTGCCGGAAGAGTCCTCAGTGATGCAATCCTATCCGGACAACTGTGTCCAGGGGCATCCCTCTCCGCTCCTTCCGACCACGTGGTTCTCCGGTATGGTTGTCTAGGCGACCGAGTAAACTTCTACGTCGTTACCCGTCAGCCAGCCGTACACCAGGCCCTCAGTGTAATCATTGCAGACCCTCGGATTTATTCCGTTTGTACTGGCGCAACTAACCACAAACTTCTCGATCTGTTCTTGCAGGGAGGAAAAATATGGCTCCTTGTTGGAATCATCTTGGAGGCAATCGTCGTTCCACCTTTGTGATCTCTGCATCCAATCGATCCATCTGTACAGGACCTCCTCAATTACAAGCAGGATCAGATCCAAGGAGCATCTGTTAAGAACAGAACACCACTTTTCACAGAAAGGTTTGTTGGTTCTCCCAATGGTGGGTGATTGTTATGCGAAACACCGTGGAATCCTTTTAATATTCTGACAATGGCAGGCCATGAGTTGCAGTTCAACTCTTTTTTTCTTGCCTTTTTAATTCCATTATAGAGTCTTTCAGTGTCTCCTTCCCAAATGCATTCACCGTATCAGAAGGAAGAGAATTCTTTGAGCTTCTTCCTCAGTAAAGGTGAATGTAGTCACCTGCTGAGAGGAATCAATGTCAATCCAGCAAAAATACTCATATTGCTTCAAACGTAGCCTCCAGTTGGAGGTGCAAAAGATCAAGCCCATATGTACCAAAGTACAAAAGTATCCTGCACACTCCCAATGTAGCATTCACAGTATTCAGTGTGGGTGCCACGCGTAGCGGCAAACTCACATACAAGAAAAGAGAATGCTGTGCACACCAGTCTTATTAGCAATAGTTGTTTTATTACACATCAGTATAACACCATGTAACGTTCGGTGCTGTTACTCACACCCTTCATCAGACACATACAAAAGTTAAAATGATCAATCCAACCTTAAATGACTAGAGACACTGTGCATCTAGTGGCTGAATCAATAAAACAAACAAACAGTTATCAATATTAAACAAACAATCAATTATGATACACAGTAAAACATACAACCTACCCACCTCTGATAATGATACTTTTCAAAAATTAACCTAATAGGACAAATGGCCCTTATTTTTTGAAAGAAAACAGGAAAGACCCAAATTAACATTTAGCCCCTTGGGCTGTACAGCACCAAGGTAAATATCCAGTACGCTTCCCTACGTAGTAAGGCATTGTACGATCACCACCTCAGTAACGGTTGGATACAGTCAATTACATACCACGTGGTAATTACCATACCATGGGTAATGATTTATATGGTACAGTGTACACAATGCTGGGTATATGTGTTCTGGGAGTAATAAAGTAATTATATGATTGACGAGTGTTGAGTAATGATGTATATGGTACAATATAAACAATACTGGGTATATTGTGTTTGGGAGTAATAAAGTATATTATTGATTGACAGAGTGTTGGGTAATGATGTGTTATGGTACAGTGTCACCAATGATGGATATATTGTGTTCTGGGAGTAATAAAGTATATTATATGATTGACAGAGTGTTGGGTAATGATGTATATGGTACAATATACACAATACTGGGTATATTGTGTTCTGGGAGTAATAAAGTATATTATATGATTGACAGAGTATTGGGTAATGATGTATATGGTACAATATATGCAATGATGGGTATATGGTGTTCTGGGAGTAATAAAGTATATTATATGATTGACAGAGTGTTGGGTAATGATGTATATGGTACAATGTACACAATGATGGGTATATTGTGTTCTGGGAGTAATAAAGTATATTATATGATTGACAGAGTATGGGTAATGATGTATATGGTACAATATACACAATGATGGGTATATGGTGTTCTGGGTGTAATAAAGTATATTATATGATGACAGATGTGGGGTAATGATGTATATGGTACAATGACACAATGATGGGTATATTGTGTTCTGGGAGTAATAAAGATATTATATGATTGACAGCAGTTGGGTAATGAGTATATGGTACAATGTAACAATGATGGGTATATGGTGTTCTGGGAGTAATATAGGTATATTATATGATTGACAGAGTATTGGGTAACGATGTATATGGTACAATATAAACAATGATGGGTATATGGTGTTCTGGGAGTAATAAAGTATATTATATGATTGACAGAGTGTTGGGTAATGATGTATATGGTACAATGTACACAATGATGGGTATATTGTGTTCTGGGAGTAATAAAGTATATTATATGATTGACAGCATCTTGGGTAATGATGTATATGGTACAATGTACACAATGATGGGTAAATGTGTTCTAGGAGTAATAAAGTATATATATGATTGACAGAGGTTGGGTAATGATGTAATGGTACAATGTACACAATACTGGGTATATTCTGGGAATAATGAAGTATATTATGGTTGGGTATTAGTTACTGAATGAAGTATGTTGTAACCTTTGGGGCATTGCCCTCTAATACAGGGGTCCCTCTGGGTACATTGAGTGACTGAAACTGGAATATAAGGACAATGGGTCAATCTGCACATACACATTGTAATGAATTGAAATATAATTTGCAGGTTATTAAACTGTACTAAACGTTCCTCCCCCGAGGTTCCCACTCTACCTTTATTTTTTTCGTATCACTAGGTGGAAGTACGATATTCACTTCTTTCAGACTCTGCACTTAATTTTTACAGCTGAATTTTAGAATTTCATCACACAAAGCGCCAGCGACCACTTCCGACGGGAAACCCAGGGTCCCAGTCCCAATAGCTGGAAATGATATTGATTTGAAATTCTGTGTTATTGAGCAAGTCGTAATGACTTTCCTGAGAATCTGAAATATAGAAATTACATAGCGAGCACAGACCATAGAAACAACATGGAACATGGCACAGCAATGTCCACAGTGTATCCAAACCACCTAGGCTCTTTTTATTACCGCCTACTACGTCATCCCACCCCTACTGTATCCACCCTAATGTCCCATACCACAGTTTAAACAGACAACAACTCAACATGAGAACTTTTGATATCAACCAGTCTCATGGACGGCAGGTAAAAACCTAGACCCACTCGTTATCTTTAGAAAAATATTGTAGATAACATTAAACTGAACCATGTCAAAAAATATGTACATTCCATTATTTTTAAAATGAACTGTTTTCTATAGTTAGTTTTAAATAAAGCCTCCAGCCATAGCTTACCATCTCTAGGTGCAACCTGTAAAATGTTATATTTCTGAAAAAAAATTGAGGGGCCATTCATCCTTCCTGTCGAAAGGCTTGCTAATGTTGTAGTTACACCCGTATTGCTCTGCCTGGTAAACGTTGGGTAGCAGTTTGACAGTCTGTAAAAAAAACATGTGGAGTGGGAATGACATCACTGATAAGTTGTCGTAAAGTCTTCAGTGCAATATGAGCATGCTCAGACCCAGGTACAGGGAAGAAAGCAGAGGTTGTAGTGATGTCATTTGCTACTGGAAGCAGGAGTTATAATATTTTTATCAATATAATTTTCCACAGGCTGCAATTAGAGATGTGATCTAGGTACAGCTACGGGCTTTTTTTTTATCCGGAATTGATTGGAAACACCGTTCCCTCTTAATAACATTAAAAAAACTTCATGACAGAATTCACCTTCCTGAGGCTCCTACACTGCCATCCCACTGCAGTAGCACAGCATGAAAGATTTTTGCCACTCAAAGTTGCAGCCATTGTAGTGAGCACGGATCCACTCTTCACCCCAGCTCTATGGTTTGCTTGGTGGAGACGGTCCTGCAGGTCCAGCCCAGCTCGTGCAACAGGCTCTACACAAGTTTCCATTGTGCAGGTTAAGTGTGAGATGCCACACTGTAACAATAACATCTGTCTGCAAAGATAACAATTTCAATAAAATTAACTGACCAGCAACATAGACCCACATCACCTACAAGGGAAATTTGGAAAGCGGATAGACGGGCCAATAGAACGCGTGGGTTTATGGGATCTAGTTACAGTGTTTGAAAGATTGGGAGGGATCTAGGATGGGGCATCTTATTCAAAAGATATAGTATTTTGGATCTTTAAAATGTATTTCCAATGTTCCACATCAACTTATTAACCCATTGTAAAAATGAAACAGTAATAAAAATACCCTTAGTCATCAGTCTGCCCTTGGATTATCTGGACTTTTACATCTTCACTAGTAGTCACACTTTCATCATGTGACTGGTCACCGTGACTAGTGACCCAGGGGTGTCCCTAGGGTTTTTGGCACCTGGAAAAACCTTGAATGCGGCCCTAGGCAGAGCGGCGCGCGTAGCCGGCGTGGCAAAGGGGGCGAGGCTTGGCATGTGGGTGTGGGTTTAGCAGTGGGTGTGGCGAATTCATATTTGTATTTGAAAAACGTATTTATACATTCTTTATTTTTATAACACACTAAAACATATGTTGGTGCAACTGGTACAATACATTAGAAAGCCCTACCATACTCTGTAGAATAAAAGACATTGGCCAAAAGATTTGTAAGCCCTGCTACCACATCAAGGTAGACTCTTTCAGCAGGGCCCTAACTAACCTAACTATCTAACCCACGTGTCTGGTGCAATTACCATAGATAAGAACAGGTGTGCAGAACCTTAACCAAAGCGTTTCAGCCACAGTCAAGGCTGGCTTCATGGTCATGGTTCTCTTTTAATCTGCAACTTTAGTTTTAATGCTCATGATCCCTCCATAGCACCTGGTATTGTACATTGGCATTAATCTATATATATAAATGATATAATACACCGCACTCACAATTCATGCAATGATCTTTATTATGAGGCTCACTGTAAATCCGGGCGACGTTTCGGGAACAGCAGTCCCCTTTCTCAAGCCCACAGCGTCACGGACTACCAAATACAAAAACAGTTCATAATACACTTCAATAGTACTTCCTAATATAACCTCTCCCAGAAGTATTGCCCCCGTTGCACCAATCACATGCTAGGTACTATAACAAATGAACCATATACATAATCACATGCAGGTATAGGAAATAAAGACAGACAAAGGGAGATATCAAGGCGCCACCCATAGAACCCTAAAGCACATGGTCACATAGAAAAATGAGGATCCCAAGAAATTAATACAATAACAGCTTGTATAATTACACATAACATCACAAGTATACATGTAAGTATAATCATGATTCAATCCTGTAGGGTGGAGGGACCCAATCTGTGCACCCACCATACTTCCCTTTTCTAAGCAATAAACCCCTATCACCCCCCCCGTTGGGGTCTAGGGACGGATTCAAGAATTAGAATCTTAAGTCAGACTCCTCATGATGTGCTTCATGATAATGAGTCGGTAATGCTGGATTTGTGTGTGATTTTGCTCAGGTTATTGCTGATATTAAGTCCACACATATTGGATCTAACCTCACACGGCTTGAGACTGAAGCCAATAATGGTCTTAGATATATTCTGATATCACGATCAAACCGTCGGATTAGGGCGGGGCGATCGTGGTATTAGATACCGAATATTATGTTGGGGAATTATGACTCAATTATCAGATACCAATGTATATGCTAAATTACCAGGAGACCCCATGTGGGATATCTCAAGAGGTATAGAGAAATATTTGTCCGACTATGTTTCGAAGGGTGTAATACACATATCTCTAAGGAAAGTGTGATAGTTTCTAACCTGTGACTCCGGTCCTTTATACCCTGCCCAAGATACACAAGGACCCTGGCCGGCCACCTGGGCGTCCAATAGTGGCAGGCATGGACTCCGTGTTTTGCCCATTGGCCGTCCTGCTGGACAGGATCCTGCCCCTTGGGGCGGGGGGGACTTTCGTATATCAAGATACGCAACACTTTTTGACCAAGTTAGCCGCAGTGAAGGTTGCTACCCATGAGCGCTATATTGATGGCTACATTGGATGTAGGTAGCTTATATACCTCTATTCCTCATTTAGAAGGAATGTCGGCATGTGAAAAGTACTCAGTGAGAATGCCAACTTTAGTAGAGATCAAATAAAATTTTTATGGGTTTATTACATATCATACTCACCCAACACATACTTCAGGTTCGACAAAGAGTTTTCAGACAACTCCGTGGGACGGCCATGGGATCAATGTCGCTCCGTCGTACGCTAATGCCTTCATGCTTTGGCAGGAGGTAGACTTCGTCTATGTACTTCCACATTTTGCAGGCACTGTGTGGCCTGGTGGAGATACATAGACGACGTCTTTGTGGTTATGGCGGGGCGACATTGAGACACTCATGGAGTTCCATCACCAATGAATACATTACATCCCAACATAAAGTATACCTTAGAGTATCATGACCATAACATTAATTTTTTGGATGTGAAAGTGATCCAGGAGGAGGGTTTCGTACGGAGTTATACTCCAAACCCACGGATCACAATCAATACTTAGTACAGCAGTTATCATCCGGTCAAAACTAAAAAGTCAGTGCCCATTAGTCAGTTTACCAGAGTATCTAGAATAGTCTGATCCCTCTATGAAAACTGTTCAGATGAAAGAGATGTATAAGAATTCCAGGAGAGAGGATATCCTCCTCGGGTTTTGGACCAAGCTCTTGATAAATCTTCCAGGAGCTTGGTCAGATCTAATGAAAGAACAGCACACGTATACCATTTGTACCCAATACTCATTGCACAGTTCCCTCATTAACAAGTGTATATACAAACATTGGAACTTATGAAGGAAGGTTTCCATCTGTTCAGGAATTTACACTCCCCCACGAATATCGTATAAAAAAGAAAAACCTTGGCTAATTATTTGTGACATCAGATTTGGCGGTATCACATAAAACCAAGGGTGGATTATCCATGGCATGTTTCCTTGCAGAAGCTGCAAACAGTGTAAACATGTCAAAAAACTAATGTATTTACACATCCCAATACCAAACAAGTATTTCAATTGAGAGGCCATTTCACTTGTGATACTAAATTTGTGGTATACGCCCTGTTATGCCCATGTAACAAGATATATGTGGGTGATGATGTGGTGAAACGACACAACGGTTAAAAAGTATATCACAACACAAATCCAGCATTAAGCTGAAAAATACCAAATTACCTGTACCGACTCATATCATGAAGCACATCATGAGGAGTCTGACTTAAGATTCTAATTGAATCCGTCCCAGACCCAACGGGGGGGGGGGGATAGGGAGTTATTGCTTAAGAAAAGGGAAGTATGGGGGTGCACAGATTGGGTACCCTCCACCCTACAGGATTGAATCATGATTATGACTACATGTATACTTGTGATGTTATGTGTAATTATACAAGCTGTTATTGTATTAATTTCTTGGGATCCTCATTTTTCTATGTGACCATGTGCTTTAGGGTTCTATGGGTGGCGCCTTGATATCTCCTTTGTCTGTCTTATTTCTATACATGCATGTGATTATGTATATTGGTTCATTTGTATTAGTACCTAGCATGTGATTGGGGGCAACGGGGGGCGGATACTTCTGGGAGGAGGGTATATATAGGAAGTACTATTGAAGTGTATTATGAACTGTTTTTGTATTATGGTATGGCCGTGGCGTGTGGGCTTGAGAAAGGGGACATGCTGTTCCCGAAACGTCACCCGGATTTACAGCGAGCCTAATAATGGATCATTGCATGAATTGTGAGTGCGGTGTATATATCATTATATCATTTATACATATCAGGGACCTGTGGGCTATGGTCCCGCCGAACACCTGCACCCAACACTCTGTCTAACAGGAGTGCGGCATCATCTATTACTTTACCTCTGTGCGTGGAGCCTTTATCAAGCCTTGTGTTCCAAACACTGTGCAAACAACTTATAGGGGAATACTCCTCCCTGTGATTAATTTTCGATCAGGTGCAAATAATTAACCCTCAACAATCAATCCTACTAATGGGTGGTTCGAATGAACGTTTAAAGTGTTTAAATATGCAATAAAAGTGCATGGAAAGTGCTAAAAGTGCTATAAGTGACCAATGTACGATAAATTACTTAAAAACTAGTTGGACCATAGGTCTGGTAAAATATCTAAACAGGTAAGAATCTGAAACTCTGAAAAAGTTAAAAAAAACCTTGTGGACTGAACGAATACATCTCATACAAATGTTTCTTGAGGAAACGTTACACTAGCCAGTATTTTAACTGTTTCAGAGTACTACCTGTTTAGATAATTTTACCAGACCTATGGTCCAACTAGTTTTTAAGTAATTTATCATACATTGGTCACTTATAGCACTTTAGTATGAATAATAGTAATTGATGGAGTAATACTTAACACTAGTCACTTTACGATCGTCACTATATTATATTAATATATACCTGTTTCGTGTGACTACTCAACACAAGCCATTGGTACCACTTTACAGCATTTTTTATCTGAAAATAGAATGCCTTTGTATGCACTTTAGCCTTTTATCTGAAACTTCAAAGCACTTTTGAATGCACTTTTAGCACTTTCAATGCACTTTCCATGCACTTTCCATGCACTTTCCATGCACTTTTATTGCATATTTAAGCACTTTAAACGTTCATTCGAACCACCCAGTAGTAGGATTGATTGTTGAGGGTTAATTATTTGCACCTGATTGAGTAAATTAATCACAGGGAGGAGTTATTCCCCTATAAGTTGTTTGCACAGTGTTTGGAACACAAGGCTTGATAGAGGCTCCACGCACAGAGCCGAAACGATATATATAAACAGATTCAGATGTCAGGGCACACGTGGGATTTTTCTCAAAAGATACAAACTTTTATTCAACACGAAGGGTTACAGGAATCAACGCGTTTCAGCCATCTTAGGTCAGGCCGTCATCAGGATTACAGACACGTTATTCAGGTGAGTTAAAATACAACACAGTGATTAAAATACAACACAGTGAACAAAAACCAACCCCACACCCACCCACCTCCCCCGCCCTCTCCAATTAACCCCTATTCTTCCCATCCCTAAGCACCAGTACACTGAACATACATTCATATATTCCCCAAACTTCACTAGGAACAACACTTCTTAAATCCTAAGGGTTAGGGAGTGTCAATACTAAGCGTAGGAAAAATCTCAGGCAGAGAATATCCCCGTGTCAAAACCAATAACTGGTCATCGTATAAAGGTGTAAGTGTGTGTCAATCACCAACGGGCTTCATACAGTAGTAGGGCTCGGTTACAATCTTCGCCACCTTTTGTTGTTTGATGGTCAATAGCCATCCACTAAAGGTGGCTAATGTATGTCCCATTTGGGCAAAATGTTTTGCTTCGGATTGTTCACCATATTTCGTATTGTTCAAATCCAAGGTCTTATTAGTCTTGGTGCCCCCAGTGCATCCTAATAGCTTGTCGTGGATTGGCCATGCGTGTCTCGGACGTTGTAGTGTTTTTTCGATATAGTACTTGCCCACGAGACAGAGATGAAGTAAATAGCATATTGGCTGAGGCAATTTAGTCTGTATTTGATCCTAATCCTTTGTCCACTTTGAGGGTGGGGTCCACTTTGAGGGTGGCCCGTTATAACGTAATGGCAAGCCAGGCATCCATTGCACTTAAAGCAACCTTTATTTGCTGTCGGCAGCCATGTTGCTGAATCCTGAGTATATTTGTCTTGAAAGTCTGTTCTTACTAAGAGATTTTCCCCTTCTAAATGACAATTATGGTTTGCTGTTTTTGAAAGTAAGTGAGTGTCATTTTTGACAATCTCCCATCTGGATTTTGTACTATCTGTGAGGGCTTTACTCTGTGGAGTGTATATTGTATAATAACATAGAAATTAAACAGCACTCCAACTCCCGCATTATGTTGGTGTTAGTGTTAGGGGATCCGGACGGATTGTGCCACATAGATAATGTTCAGAAACACTGCACTCAAATGGTTGCTTCAATCTTTTATTTCATAAACAATATATACATCAACCACGACGTTTCGGGGAAACAAAGTCCCCTTCATCAGGTGGAAAAATGACTGCTACAACACAAAGGTACATACTCATTTATAGGGATAACAGGAAATGACCATCGCTAACTCCTCCCCCTACACCACTCCCTCATAGCACAAACCAAAACCAGTACAATAAAAGAACCACCATTAGTGGAAGTTCAGGAGTAAGAAAACATACCGGACCCGCATATATAGATTAAATAAAAAGAATAAGTCGTAGTCCCTATTAAACTACTGGGCGAGGGGGACCGAAGCCGGTGAATCCACCAAATTCTTCTGGTGGAGTTTCAGCTTCGGTCTCCCCCCCCCCCATTGGCTTTGGACCACCTCTAACACCATATATTTAAGGCAATCGGCATCATGTTGTCACAAATGGCCGGACGGCCGGGTACTCACAGTACGCTTTAGGAGGAGGCTGTGATAGTCCAGAAGGTGCATGTATACAAGAGGCCTGTGAATTGTAGGCTGGATACCGGATACAGGAGGTAGGTAACTGGATACAGATGAGGTGAGTAGACGGAAACTGGATACAGGCAAGGTAGTCACGGAGACCGGCAAGGTAGGTACAGGATACTGGCAAGGTAAGTACTGGACACTGGCAAGGTGGTCACTGGAGGCAGGCAAGGTAGTACAGGGATACTGACTTGGTAAGTACTGGATACTGGCAAGGTAAGTACAGGATACAGGTAAGGTGGTCTCTGGAGGCAGCAGGTAAGACTGGATACTGGTAAGGTAAGTACAGGATACGGTAAGGTGGTCTCTGGAGGCAGGCAAGGTAAGACTACTGGATACTGGCAGGTAAGTACAGGATACAGGTATGGAGGAGGATCCAAGGCAGGGAGTAAGGAGCCCGGGTAGCTAACTGACTATCGGGCGCCGGGTCCTTGAGGACGCCGGCTTTTCAAACCTCGCGCCGCCCGGCGGAAGTGCCGAGCGGCGCGGGACCGGAGCGGCAGGTAACCCCTTACGGGGGGCCACAGGACCCAACGGGCCAGGTTTCCCTGGAAAACTCTTATGGAAAGCTCTGACTAGACGAGGAGCGTGCACATCAGCATGTTTAATCCAAGCTCTTTCTTCCGGACCGAAACCTTTCCAGTGGACCAAATATTGAAGAGACCTCCTCCAAAATCTAGAGTCCAAGATTTTTTCGACCTCAAACTCCTGTTGACCATCAACAGAAATTGGAACCGGAGGTAGTACGGATGTGGAATATTGATTAGAGCGTACTGGCTTGATGAGGGAAATATGAAACACATTAGGAATCCGCATGCTGGAAGGAAGTTGGAGGCGAACAGCCACTGGACCGATTAATTCCAGGATAGGAAAAGGACCAATAAATTTGGGTCCCAGTTTGGAGGAAGGAACCCGTAGGTTAATATGAGCAGAGGAGAGCCACACTTTATCTCCAACAGAATAAGCTGGGGGTTCTCTACGTCTCCTATCTGCTGCATTCTTTTGTACCAAAGCAGATTTCTGAAGGCTGATTTCCGTAGCATGCCAGATAACTGTCATCTGGGCCGCCGAGTAATTGGCAGCAGGTACTTGTGTGAAAAGAAAATCCTGAGGAAAACATCTAGGATTCGTCCCAAAGACACATAAAAAAGGAGATTTCCCAGTAGAAGCGTGAGGTGAATTGTTATGGGCGAACTCAGCCCAAGGCAGCAGGTCAGCCCAATCATCCTGAGTATAGGAAATGTAACAATGAAGATATTGTTCCAAAGACTGGTTAGTGCGTTCCGTAGACCCATTGGACTGTGGGTGGTAAGCTGAAGAGAATTGTAACTTGATGTTCATGGACTTACAAAGTGCCCTCCAAAATTTGGAAACAAATTGAGAACCCCTGTCAGATACAATTTCAGAAGGGAGTCCATGAAAGCGGAAGATATGGGAAATAAATAGTTGAGCCAACTCCGTTGAGGATGGTAGTTTGGGGAGGGGTACAAAATGGGCCATTTTGCTGAAGCGGTCTACTGTCACCCATATAACCGTGTTTTTCTTGGAAGGCGGAAGTTCAACAATAAAGTCCATGGATAGATGGGTCCACGGTCTGGACGGAATGGGGAGGGGTTGAAGAAGACCACAGGGGAGGGTTCTAGAAGACTTGGATTGAGCACAGCTGGTACACACTTGAACAAAGTCTTTAACATCCTTTCTCATTTTGGGCCACCAAAGGGAACGGGCAAGAATATTAAAAGTCTTGTTAACACCGGGATGCCCGGCTTGCTTGGAACAGTGGGTATGAAGAAGGATAGCTTTCCGAAGTGAAACAGGAACAAAGATTTTGCCAGAGGGTGTGTCAGGAGGAGCAGAGTCTTGTGCGGCTTGGATCTTGGAACAAAGTTGAGGAGATATAGCGGCCAAGATTTTCGTGGTTGGAATAATGGAGCCTTTATCTTCCTTACTACAGTCGGAAGCAACAAGTGATCTGGACAGGGCATCAGCTTTCTTGTTTTTAGAACCAGGTTGGTAAGTGATGACAAAGTTGAATCGGGAAAAGAATAAAGACCATCGTGCTTGACAAGGATTTAATCTTTTGAGGTTCTGGATGTATTCGAGATTTTTATGGTCGGTAAGGATGGTGATAGGTACCGATGTGCCTTCCAACAGATGATGCCACTCCTCGAGGGCCAGTTTGATGGCAAGAAGTTCCCTATTTCCAACATCATAGTTACGCTCGTTGGGTAGAAACTTCTTAGAGAAATAAGCACAGGGATGGAGTTTCCTTTTACGCCCTTGTCTTTGGGAAAGGACGGCTCCAGCCCCCAAGTCCGAGGCATCAACTTCGATGTAGAAGGGAAGACTAAGATCTGGATGGACTAGAACAGGAGCATCAGCAAAGGCCTCCTTGAGTCGTTTGAAGGCTTCGAGGGCTGCAGGAGTCCATGAATGGGGCTTACCACCTTTACTGATGAGGGCTAATATCGGAGAAATTATTGAAGAGAACCCTTGAATGAATTGTCTGTAGTAATTGGCGAACCCAATGAACCTTTGAATAGCTTTGGTTCCTATAGGAAGAGACCAATCTTGAATGGCCGAAACTTTAACAGGGTCCATCTGGAACCCTTGCGCAGATACGATGTAGCCTAGGAAGGGTACTTGTGGACACTCAAACAGACACTTTTCCAGTTTGGCATATAGGCTATTCTCTCTCAGACGTAGCAACACCTGTTTAACATGGATGCGGTGTGAGGGCAGATCTTGAGAAAAGATTAAAATGTCATCGAGATACACTACTACAGAGATACCCAACATATCCCGGAAAATGTCGTTGACGAACTCTTGGAACACCGCTGGAGCATTACAAAGGCCAAAGGGCATTACGAGATATTCGTAGTGACCGTCCCTAGTATTAAAGGCGGTCTTCCATTCGTCACCTTGGCGGATACGGATCAGATTGTATGCCCCCCGAAGATCTAGTTTAGTAAATATTTTAGCCCCTTTTATCTGGTCAAACAGCTCAGAGATGAGAGGGAGCGGATACCGATTCTTTATAGTGATTTTATTTAACCCACGGTAGTCGATGCAGGGGCGTAAACCTCCGTCTTTTTTTTCAACAAAAAAGAACCCAGCTCCCGCAGGGGAAGTGGAAGGCCGTATGAAACCCCTAGACAAATGTTCCGTAATGTACTCTTTCATGGCTAGAGTTTCTGAGGGAGACAGTGGGTATGTGCGTCCCCGAGGAGGCATAGTACCAGAAAGAAGGTCGATGGGGCAATCGTAGGAACGGTGCGGTGGAAGCTTCTCAGCTTGTTTTTTACAGAACACGTCAGAGAAATCATGATAGCATTCAGGGAGGTTTTTCTCCGATTTATTTTCACAGGTAATGGTAGAGCAATGAGTAGAAAGGCAATTTTTGAAACAGAAGGGGCTCCAAGACTTGAGTTCATTGTTAGACCAATCTATAACAGGGTTGTGTAGTCTGAGCCATGGAAGTCCGAGAATTAGGGGAGCAGAAGGGCTTTGGATGACAAGAAAAGATAAATGTTCTTGGTGAAATATGCCAATGCGGAATAGGACTTCGTAGGTAGATTTGGAGATGAATTCTGAAGCCAACGGGTTATTGTCAATAGCCAGAACTCGAAGGGGTTGCTGCAAGTGAAGGAGAGGAAGCCCCAATTGTGCTGCATAGGTAGAATCGATGAAGTTTCCAGCGGCACCAGAATCGACAAAGGCCTGGGAGGAAAAAGTTTTACCATTACAAGTGATAGTAGCTGGTAGAAAGAGTTTCAGTGGTTCAAATTTGGCAGGAGACTTAATGTTACCTAGAAGGAGCTCCTCCTTAACTTCTAGGTCATGGAGTTTCCCGACTTCTGGGGACAATTGTGCCGCCAATTTGCATCGGCTCTTCACCCGAAGGTATGGGTTGCGGGAAGGGCTGAGCAGGCCTAGGAAAGGTCTTAGGAAGGTTGGAACGAGCTGCAGACCTTTCCACCTGCCGTTCACGGAAGCGGGTATCAATTTGTATGCATAGTGAAATCAAGTCCTCCAATGGGACAGGTAATTCCCTAGAGACTAATTCGTCCTTGAGGCGGTCAGAGAGTCCCTGCCAAAAGGCTGCAGTAAGTGCCTCATTGTTCCAAGAAGTCTCCGCAGCAAGGGTACGAAATTCAATAGCATATTGACCCACGGAACGTGACCCTTGGCGGAGCTGCATCAAACGGGAGGAGGCAGCAGAGGTTCTTCCCGGAGCATCGAAGACCTTGCGAAACATACTCAGGAAGTCAGCAACATTATAGACCAGAGGATCGTCTCTTTCCCATAAAGGAGAAGCCCAGGCCAGCGCATTACCCTCCAACAAGGCGATGATGTACCCCACCTTTGCACGATCTGATGCAAAATGAGATGGTTGAAGTTCGAATTGGATTCTGCACTGATTAATGAACCCATGGCAGGCTTGGGCATCACCATCAAACCACGAGGGTGGAGGTATGCGGGGCTCTCTCCGAAGAGAAGGATCACCGGATCCGGCCACCGAAGGAGGTGGCGTAGAACCTGGAGCAGCGGCAGCAGCTGGGGGTAGCCGGACAGCTAGGGAATCCATGAACTGAGCCAACTGGCCCTGGTGATGTTCGAACAGGTCCATGCGTTTGGACAAAGCTTGAAGAGTCTTATTCAACTCAGCCATAGCCCCCTCAGGCGTTTCCATGGCCCGATAGTACTGTAACAAATGGCCGGACGGCCGGGTACTCACAGTACGCTTTAGGAGGAGGCTGATAGTCCAGAAGGTGCAGGATACAGAGGCTGCTGGGAATTGTAGGCTGGATACCGGATACAGGAGGTAGGTAACTGGATACAGATGAGGTGAGTAGACGGAAACTGGATACAGGCAAGGTAGTCACTGGAGACCGGCAAGGTAGGTACAGGATACTGGCAAGGTAAGTACTGGACACTGGCAAGGTGGTCACTGGAGGCAGGCAAGGTAAGTACAGGATACTGACTTGGTAAGTACTGGATACTGGCAAGGTAAGTACAGGATACAGGTAAGGTGGTCTCTGGAGGCAGGCAAGGTAAGTACTGGATACTGGTAAGGTAAGTACAGGATACAGGTAAGGTGGTCTCTGGAGGCAGGCAAGGTAAGTACTGGATACTGGCAAGGTAAGTACAGGATACAGGTATGGAGCAGGATCCAAGGCAGGTGAGTAAGGAGCCAGGGTAGCTAATGCTACTATCGGGCGCCGGGTCCTTGAGGACGCCGGCTTTTCAAACCTCGCGCCGCCCGGCGGGTCGGCGTCGTGACGTCATGACGTCCGCGACGCCGCCCACCCGGAAGTGCCGAGCGGCGCGGGAACATGATCAGTCTGTCACATGCGCTGCTGGTTGCAGCCACTGTTACTGTTACTGTGATCTGTCCTGGCAGGGCTTTCACACAAAGCAGATGCTCAATTGGGACACATGTATTATATGTATCCAGACAAAATGGTATTAACCTGATCTTTACTAGAGTCTGTTTGGTGTTTTCTGTCCACTGTTTGCTTATCTGGGTCACTAGTTCTTCTAATCTAGCCCTTCTCTTTTTCTTTACCCTGGCAGATATTTGTATAAATTTTACCCTGATTACCGCCTTGTGTGCTGCCCACAGTGTTGATAAGGTGGTATCTTGGTTTTGATTTTCTGCAAAGTAATGTTTTAATGTTTGGTAAATTTCCTCCTGTATTCCATTATCTGCTAATATTGATTCAGTAAGACGCCATATGGGTGGGGGTATGGCCTGCATAAGATCTTTTAGTGTAATTGCAATATAAGCGTGGTTTGACCAGGATATCTCAGACACATATGACTCCGTTAACGATGGGATAAGCTGGGGTGCTATTAGTGCGTGGTCTATTCTCGTGAACACCCTGTGGACTGAGGAGTAATATGTGTATTCCCTCAAGAAAGGATGTGATAGTCTCCATGCATCCACCAGATTACATATTTTAAGGAGGCTCATTAGTCCTTTACAGGGGGATGGGGTGATATTGGATTTCCGATTGGCTGATCTATCTATATTGGGTTGTAAAGTAGAGTTGAGGTCTCCCATCATTATGAGGATACCTGTAGCATGTATAAGAATTTTCTACTCACATCCCAGCTCCATATGGTTCTCCTGTAGTCCCCCCCCAAAGTCCCAAAAACTGCCCACCAGGAGGCTGCCGCTCAGCTAATCACAGACGCGACTGCCGGTCCCGCCCCTCTGCTTGCATTTTCTCGCAAGCAGAGGGCCAGCAGCGCGGCGGGGGAAAGAGGGGAGGTAAGTAGAGTTTGGGGCACTTTCTAAAAATAAAAACATAGCGGTTGGGGCTGGGGGGACAGGGGGAATACTATATTAAAAAATAGTTTTAAGGGTGGACATACCCTTTAAATCTCCAGTTGCTGTATTAGGGTCCCCAGATAGCAATTGTCCCCGTTTGCCACTATAGTTGTTGCCTTTTCTGTTCCAGCTTAATTTGGATGGTTATGCATACATTTTTAAAGACCCATCTTTATCTCAGACTCCTTTCCCTTGGTATCTATTTTCCCTTCAATTTGTAACCTATTACATTCCCAGGGGAGAGGCATTATACCGTAATTGCCCAACTTACATTAAAATAGTTCTGGAGTAACTTGTGGGATGGTTATCTTAGCAAACCATTGGTTCTTTCTATCGAGCTGTTAATCGTTAGGTTGGTTCCCGGCATCCTCCCCTTCCCCCCTTCCCTGGGGTTACTTATTGAAGCAGGCAACCCCCGCATATCCCCTTTAAGACCTTAATTTATACAGTATATTGGCTGCCAATTATTGCTATTTAATTTATTGTCTGATGTTATTTGTTAGATTATTTGTTATTGTTAGTATAGTATTTGTATAGTATTTGAGGTTGAATAAAGACATACGTCCATCCAGTCCAACCCATCTAGCAATATCCTCATTTCCTGCCTAACTGTTGATCCAGAGGAAGGCAAAAAAAAACCCACCAAATTTATGAAGGGGGAAAAAATTCCTTCCTGACTCCAAGTGGCAATCGGAAATTTCCCTGGATCAACTCTACTTTATGTATCAATACCAGTAACTTGCAACATTCCTTGTTTGCAGAAACTCATCCAGCTTTTTTTTGAAACTGACCAATGAACCTGCCATTACAACGTACACTGAGAAGGAAAGTTCCATAGCTTTACCGTTCTCACAGTGAAAAACCCTTCCAAGCTTGAAGCCTAAACCTTTTTCTTCAAGTCTTAAGGGATGTCTCGTGTCCTTGACATGTTCTATTGGTGACAATGCCCCAGATAGTTTATTGTATGGCCAGTTAATGTATTTATACACAGTAATCATATCCCGACGAAGCGCCTTTTCTCCAGGTACATAATTGTAACTTTTCCCGTCTCTCTTCATATTCAAGCTCCCCCAATCCCCTTATTAATTTAGTTGCCCTTCTCTGAACCCTTTCCATTTCAAAGATGTCCTTTTTGTACACAGGATTCCAAAATTGCACTGCATATTCCAAATGAGGCCTTACCAATGCTTTGTAAAGAGGGAGAATTACATTTTCCTCCCTTGAATCCATACCTCTCTTTATACAAGACAATACCATGCTGGCTCTGGCTGTTGCCGCCTGGCACTGCTTGCTACCTTTAAGTTTGTTATCCACCAAAACTCCAAGATCCCTTTCCAACAGGGATTCACTTAACACAGAGCCATTTATAGTATAAGTAGCACAAGTATTTTTAAGTCCAAAATGCATCACCTTACATTTATCAACATTGAATTTCATCTGCCACTTAGCAGCCCAATGTGATAATCTATCTAGATCCCCTTGCAACGATTGCACATCCTCTGAAGTTTTTAATGGTCGACAAAGTTTTGTGTCGTCAGCAAACACAGAAACCTTGCTGACAATACCCACTTCCAAATCATTAATAAATAGATTAAATAGAAGCGGCCCCAACACAGAACCCTGTGGCACCCCACTTAGCACTTTAGTCCATAATGATGAAGCCCCATTAACAACTACTCTCTGCATCCTATTCATTAACCAATTTTCTATCCATGTACAAATGTGACTCCCCAGACCAACAGACCTTAGCTTATACATTAGTCGCCTATGGGGGACTGTATCAAAAGCCTTTGCAAAATCCAAGTAAACTACATCTACTGCTATACCAGAGTCTAAATTTCTACTTACTTCCTCATAAAAGCCAAGCAAGTTAGTTTGACAAGATCTATTCCTCCTAAATCCATGCTGGTTACTACTTATAATGTCAGTCCTTGAAACATGTTCCCTTATTAAACTTTCCAGGATCTTCCCCACCACTGAAGTTAAACTTACAGGCCTGTAATTACCTGGCTGTGAACGACTACCCTTTTTGAATATTGGAATAACATCAGCCTTTTTCCAATCCAGAGGCACACCACCGGACATGAGGGAATCAGCAAAAATAAGAAACAATGGCCTAGATAAAACTGAAATAAGCTCCTTAAGAACCCGAGGATGTATTTTATCCGGTCCAGGAGATTTATTAATTTTAACCTTATTTAGTTCTTTCTGTACCATATCCTCGGTTAACCAAAGTGAATTTGAATCTTGTATACCTTTATTGCTACTATACTCTATGATATCTGTACTTGGATCTTCTATAGTGTATACAGAGGGGAAAAAATTATTCAAGACATTTGCTTTATCGCCATCCTCCGTAACTAACTTATCCCCATTAATTAATGGTGCCACATTCTCAGTCCTCATCTTCTTACTATTAATATACTTAAAAAAATGTTTAGGCTTAGTGATGCTTTCTTCAGCTATCCTAACTTCATTATTAATTTTAGCTAGTTTGATTGCTTTCTTACACTCCTTGTTACAGTTTTTATACTCCCTAAAGGCCCTTTCCGTTCCCTCGGCCTTAAAGGTTTTAAATGCCTTTTTCTTCCTTACCATTTGCCTCTTTACATCAGAATTCAGCCACATGGGCGCGGATTTATTTTTTTTACATTTATTTCCCAAGGGTATAAATTTAGATGTGAACTGGCTTAAAATCCCCTTGAACACAGTCCACTTCTGTTCAGTACCTTTACCTGATAATACATTATCCCAGTTGACATTCTGAAGAGCTGCTTTTAACCTGGGAAATTTTGCTTTCCTGAAATTAAATGTCTTTGTTAACCCAGCGCACTTTTCCTTTCGATAACAAAGTCCAAATGCCACTATTTCATTGTCACTATTCCCTAAGCCTCCAGTTACCTTTACATCTATAATGCGCTCCACAATGTTAGATATTACCAGATCCAACAGAGCTCCTTTTCTAGTAGGAACCTCAACCACCTGTGAGAGAAAATTATCCTGCAGCAAATTCAGGAACTCATCGCCTTTTTCTGTGATGGCATTTCCACCACACCAATCAATGTCAGGGTAATTGAAGTCCCCCATAATGAGCACACTCCCCAAACTTGCAGCCCTTGCCAACTGCATATGAAGTTGACTCACCTCTTCTCTGCTAGCATTTGGCGGCTTATAGCAGACACCAACAATGACATTACCCCCTTTCCTGTTGCCTAATTCAACCCATATTGCCTCCACTTTATCATCCATATCACCAGTTATCTCTTCTTTTAAATTTGGCTTCAATTCTTTTTTAACATAAACACATACTCCCCCTTTCCTTTTTTTTCTGTCCTGCCTAAACAAGGCATATCCTTCTATATTTACAGCCTAGTCGTGAGAACTGTTCAACCACGTTTCTGCTATACCTATTACATCATACTTTTCATTCAATGCCATCATTTCCAATTCACCCATTTTGTCAGCCAGGCTTCTCGCATTTGCAAACATACATTTTAGATTATGATCCTGTAATTTATTCGTACACTTTGATACACATTCCTCCCTATCTCCTATGCTAGCCCCACCCCCCTTTCCGCCCACTGCTGTCCTATCTACACCCTGCTTTTCTCCTGGACAATCTATCCCAGTGAGACTGCTAATACCCTGTTATTCTTATTTCGGTTTTTGAACAACTCCCATTCTAACCAGGCGCTATATTGTTTAGCTACTTTCTTTGTACTGCTAGGGGAATCTGCTTAAACCTGTCTGGACCACAGCGATATACATATACCTCGTCATACTACTAGATTATTGGAGCCTGTGCCCGTAACCCAATTATTATCATATACATTTAGTATTGGGTAGTAGTTGTTGACTCAATCTTCGTGACAATAGATCATTATTTGTGAGATACCGTTTCCCTAGTAGTTGTATAAAAAAACTTTAAATAACTTAGAAACAGAGTATGTCGCTCTTAGTGCTTTGGTGCACTTGTTTTTCCTAGCGCTAATGAACTTGAGTGTTTCATTCAACTGTACATTCTCCATTTTGTGAATCGTGTTGGTAACCTCATCCCGACCCCGAAAGTGCAAGCCAGCTGTCCCTGCTGTCCCGGACAACATTTCTTTGCAAATCCTTTGTTTGGTGATGAGCTATACCCCTGTCTTGATATGCGGTGGAAGCATAGAGGGCCGATCGACATTCACCTGACCACCCTCATCCCGTTCGATTGTTTGTCTGGAAATATGCTTGAGGGTCTCCGGTACCCCCAAGCCACTTCTCTCCTTGGTTAGGCGGGTTGTACTAATGCACCAAGTATCGGGGTCTTGTAGGAGCAATAGGCTATCCTCCAGTTAAACTTCATACCAGTAACTTTGTGGCATGGACTTGTCGGAGGTCCAAGACGTCGCCATGTCGCCCAAGATTCCCATGCGTACTTCCTCCAACGGTGCCATTTGATACTGACATACATTAAAATTCCCCCATAGCCCTTTCAAGGTTATCATCAGATCACAAAGTTCAATAAGATGTGTCTATTGTTTTATGCAGGTCTGCTATAGATATTCCCTTCTCCCCTCCGGACGAGAGAGCCCCCTCCCCTATGGGAGCTTTTATTCGCATGCCTTCTCGTTTGTATCTTGGGTCCCTACTGGCAACCCGGCCAGATCACCCATCCCAGGGAGACCCCATTAAATCAGATCACCTTACCCTAATAAAGTATATGAAAGGATATATATTTAAATTATGATACTTGCGGTTGATGAAAAAGTTAGCCAAGTCCCTGTGAAGACGGCAGCCTTCACGGGGCTCCAAGAGATGATAATATACAATTTGAGTAAACATCGTTTGACTGTGGGGGAATCGAGGCTACTTCAGAGGGGTCTTACGTTTGTTCCCACCACACGCTTTAATGACTTTGACTTTGAATTGGATTTATTTAGGTTCCAACGCACATTGAAGTTACGGGACTATTTCAAAGAATGTTCTGACAATATGAATATTGCTGCTGATGTACATATTTTTGATTCTTTCAGGCCCAGGAGTACATTCGATGCCCCCAATACGCCGGCTTCCATTAGGACATTTCAAAAAATGGTCAGGTCTGATGTTAAAAAGATGCTCCATGGTATGGACAGAAAATACGACAATCTAACTGTATTGGAGAGGCAGGCCATAAATACGCTTAAATCCGATAAGGAACTCATCATTAGGGTGGCAGACAAGGGTGGATATATTGTGCTCCTGGACCGTGAGTATTATGAAAAGGAAATATTGTCCCAATTACAGGATTCTCACGTATATCAGCCTCTTGAGTGTGATCCCACTGTGACCTTAAAGGCACTGTTGGATGAGTGACTAAAGACAGCCATGAATATGGGTTGGATTACTGAGGCCCAATTTGGATTTCTTGTCACACTCTATCCCAGAAGCCCTTTGATATATACCTTGCCCAAGGTTCATAAAAGCTTGGTTTCACCACCGGGCAGGCCTATTGTTTCCTCATATGGATCATTATTCAGACCTATTGCAGCCAGCGGTGAAAACCATGCCTTCTTACCTTCGTGACAGCCAGCATTTAATTGAAATATTGAGCACGCTGCAATGCCCCATAGATGATGTCATTTTTTTGACCTGTGACATCAGTAATCTCTATACTGTCATCTTAATGAATAATTACTTCAGATACGATAGGGAATATTATGCCCAGAGGGTTGGCACGGCGATGGGGGTTCTCAGTTTTTGAGAACTTTACGTAACAACCCAGATAATTCCAGGGTAGAGGCCCAATTAGATGACATGTTTCAAAGATTCTGTGAGAGAGGATATGGCCCTGACCAACTTCTCCATCAGCTACACAGGGCACAGGAATACTATCGCTGCGATTGTTTGCCTACTATGAAACACAGTAATCATATGGGTAAATCGTGGGTTAATTTTTGTTCCACATATACTCCCTATAGTGGGCAACTTAAAGAGTTAATCAACCACAGATGGGATTTGATTAGCAGGGATAGGTCTTTGCCCTTTGATAAGGTTAATGTTCGTCACACATACAGAAGAGACAGAAATTTGCCAAACTTGCTGATATGCAACGACATCTCTAAGGTAAAAAAAGGGGACACTGATGTTCAGGGTGTTTGGCAATTTAAAAAGAAAAATGGGTGTTTCAGATGTCCCAATTGCATTACATGCAACTCTATGTTGACTGGTCAGAAATTTACACATCCAAGGGATGGAACCAAATTTACTATCAAACAGCGTTTCACCTGCACGAGCAGGTACGTGATTTATTTTATAGTCTGCCCTTGCAGGCTATATTATGTCGGAAAGACAAAAACAATGTTCAAAGAGCGCATGGCCAATCACCGTACATCTATTAGAAATACCTTACTAACTAGAGATGTCGAATGCATTACCAGCAAGTTTGGCAATTTTTCGGTCGCCAGGCATTTTAAAAAGGAAGCTCATCAACTTTCAAGTCTTCGCTGTATGATCATAGATGGTCTTTCTGATGAGCAAATGAGGTTGCCTGTGGATAATGACAAGTTGCTATTACAGAAAGAAGCCAAATGGATACACAAGCTTCAGACTTTATCCCCTAGTGGATTAAATGAGCAGTTTTCGTTACATTGTTTTTTATGATTGGCTTGTTCTGGTTTCTGTAACTTCTTCTGTTAAGTAATACTATATTACAGAATGTTGCCAATGGCATGAAATATGTATACTGTGATCTGTTTTATGCATTTTAACAGTTTAATCTATGGAATTTTTGTATTATAGACATTTAAGATTGCTTTTGGGTCTAATGTGCACTATGGGATTTCTCTGTGGGGGGTGGAGCAATTAGTATGGTGGGTGGTATTAAAATGTGGTCACTTGTTTGGTGATGTAACATCCTGATGACGGCCCGTGAGCAGGGTTGAAACGCGTCAATGTGAATAAACTTTTTTTTTTTTTATTACATTTACAAGTCCCGTGAGTGCTACTTATATTTGATCACTTGAATACTTTTTGGTGTGCACCCGGGCAGTTGTCTTTACGAAAGGAGTGCTCACTACTTCCCTGATATATCCCTTATCCCTTATATTATATAAATAAATTTATATTTTTACGGAGATTGCATTCAGTTTTTAGGAGCAACTAACTAGGTGGGGGTATATAGCATTATTACACATAGGAAAGGTCCATATGTATGTGTGTAATTAGCACTATTTAATTAAAATCACCATAAGAAATAACACCATAGTATAGTACTACTACCTACTACTGAATCACAGAACAATTTATATACAATTAATAAACTAAACTTACTTTACTGGACACCCCTATGTTTGAATGGAAAACTCAAAATGATAGGTTAAGACACACCTCCAGGATTTCTACAGGGTCTCCATGTAGACACTAAAAGGAAGTGGAATTTTACTAACATCCAATGAGAGGTTCTGATCTGCAAATCAAAAAATTAGGCGCTGTCCATGAAAGGAAGTGTAAGGAAGTTCCTGTATTACACCCAGTTATGTGCTGTTTGTAAAACACGTGACAGTTTTAGCCAATTAGAACATTCTTCAGACTCTCACATTTACTCCCCTCCCCTCTCCATAGAAAGTAATGAGACAATCCAGTTTCTGTTTGCTAGACAGGAAGTGTCTGTTTATGATTAAATGACTTTGCATGTCTCTGAAACTACCCAGCATTCTTAGAGAAATGGGCAGTTTTTACCCCAATATTAATATATTAAACATGAGGCTGTCAGGTACCTTCAGTTATAAGAAGGCTCTACTTCATTTTATACCCCGTGGGATGCTTTTAGCTCCTTTATCCAAACCTCTCCATAATTTGTCAAGCTAATCAGAATCCTGTGTTTCCTAACCCCATAGTGACTGTAAATCTGGAACTTGCTGTGGTATTTACCAATAAGTATGAGCCTAGCATGTTATTCTGGATCCTGTATAGGGTCTCAGGATGTCCAATGGAACTGTTCAGATTGAATTGCACATTGTGGCAGGATTGCCTGGATCTGTGTTCAGATCTGCAGGTTAATAACATTTTGTCTGGATACATATAATACATGTGTCCCAACTGAGCATCTGCTTTGTGTGAGAGCCCTGCCAGGACAGATGACTGTTGGTCACAGTAACAGTGGCTGCAGCCAGCAGATCATGTGGTCCCATAGGGAACTGCATGATTGGCTGTGATTTACTAACTGACCCATTTGTCTGATGTGTGTCGTACACACATGCGATCGCGGGTACAGGATGTTAAGAAAAAACTTACTGCTAACAGAGAATGCTGGGAATTGTGGTTTTCAAACATAATAACATGATTCTATGAGGTACCTTCTGTTATAAGAAGGCTCTATTTCATTTTATACTCTGTGTGGAGCTTTTAGCTCCTCTATCCACACCTCTCCCTAACATGTATATACAATCAGTATCCTGTGCTCCCAAGTCCTAACCCCATAGGTTAGTTAAAGTTGTTGTGGTAAATACTAATAAATATGAACCTTGCATGTTAATCAGGATACTGTATAGGATTTAAGGTGGCTGTACATATACCCAATTTTACTTATCCAACCAAGCGCTCAGGCAAAATTAGTTTGATCTTGCCAGAACCACCTTCCCCATTCTTCTATGCCACAGACAGGCGTTTTTTGCATGATCGGTCTAATGTTGCGGGAGCACTCGGTCAGGAAAGTAAAATCGGATATATGTATGGGCTGCTTTTGATTGCCAAAGGTGCTGTTTAGATTGCCTGGGTCAGTTCTCAGACCTGCAGGTTTATTCCACATAGATCCTCTATATTCTAGCTAGCAGGTAGTATAGGTAAGGGAGTATATAAGTGTGTCTTTGTTCATTTAATATGATGCGATTGTTTTTTATTTTTTTAGGACTTTCCACTGTGCACCAACAGGCACACCTTTGCTAGTATATATATATATATATATATATATATATATATATATATATATATATATATATATATATATATACACATACAAACATATATATAAAGCAGCTTTGACATAAATAGTTATAATCATAAATTCATACCAGACAGGTTTACTCCGGGGACCAGGCTCCAGCTCCTCCAGATATCCTCGGTCAACCACACATCCTTCCAGATGTCCTCAGTGAGTCTTGAGACTCTTGAATGGTGATCCTCCTCCACCACAGGCCCTAGTCCCAGGGGCGTAACTAGAACTTAGTGAGCCCCCCAGCAAAATTTTGGATGGGGCCCCCCCACGCCACTCTCTGTCTATTTATCTGTACATCTCTCTATCTCCCCATCTATCTATCTTGCGCTCTCTCTCTATCATCTATCACTGTCTATCTATCTATTACTCCATCTATCACTCTATCTATCTATCAATCTCTATTTATCTCTATCATGTATCTATTTATCTCTCTCTATCTATCACTCTATCTATCCATCCATCTATCTATCTCTCTCTTGCTATCATCTATCTCTGTCTATCTGTACATCTCTCTATCTATCTTACACTCTCCCTCTCTATCATCTATCGCTTTCTATCTATCACTCCATCTATCTATCTGTCTGTCTATCTATCTCTATCATGTATCTATTTATCTCTATCTATCACTCTATCTAGCTATCACTATCTATCCATCTATCTATCTATCTATCTATCTATCTATCTCTCTCTCGCTATCATCTATCTCTGTCTATCTATCACTCCATCTATCTCTCCATCTATCTATATCTATCACTCCATCTATCTATCTGTCTGTCTATCTATCACTATCCATCCATTCATCTCTCTCTCTCTATCGCCTATCTATCTGTCTATCTATCATCTATTATCTATCTACTATCTATTATCTATCATCTATCTATCTATCTATTTATCTATCTATCTACCTATCACTGTCTGTCTATCACTCCATCTACTTATCTATCTAGATATCTATCACCCCATCTATCTATCTATCTATCTATATCTGTTGTATTCAATTAGATCAACTGGACTTGAAATGTAGTTCTTGAAGACATTTCGCTAGTCATCCGACTGGCTTTCTCAATTCAGAATGACTTGTACAAGATCTGTGGCAATTATGTACCCTGGAAAACCCAATTAGCATATCACAGCCAGGTGTTAAGGGTGTATTAGATAGTGGCTAAGAGTGTTATAGGAACGCCCAGATAAGGTGTTAAACAGCATTGTAACACCTTACTCTGGGCGTTCCAATAACACCTCTTGCCACTATCTAATCACACCCTTAACACCTGGCTGTGATATGCTAATTGGGATTTTCCAGGGTACATAATTGCCACAGATTCTTATATCTGTTGTATTCAATTAGATCAACTGGACTTGAAATGTAGTTCTTGAAGACGTTTCGCTAGTCATCCGACTGGCTTTCTCAATTCAGAATGACTTGTACAAGAATCTGTGGCAATATGTACCCTGGAAAATCCCAATTAGCATATCCACCGCAGGTGTTAGGGTGTGATTAGATAGTGGCTAAGAGGTGTTTAGGAACGCCCAGATAAGGTGTTAAAACAGCATTGTACATGGCAGACATTGGTGTCGAACCCCCCCACCTCTATTTAGGCTTGGTTTCTTTATTTTCACATAAATGGCCTCCTTAACACCTCTCTTGAACCAGTCACGTTCCTTCGCCAGAAATGCCGCCTATTTAGGATTTCTGACCTGGGTGTCGCCATGAGCAAGTTTTTCAACTTGCTTCATGGTAGGAGCGGTGCTGAAAACTATGTAAAATAAACAAGGGAAATAAATTGCAAAAAATCTCAGGAGAGCAATTCCTATCAATTTACCTAAAGTCATTTTTGGACCACAGTTCTTCTTTAAAGGACAATTACTGTATACTCACCTTCCCTCCGCTCCTCTTCTTTGTTCATTACCTTTTACCCAGGGTGAGGACCTGAACCGCTAGGTCCTCACCCCTGGGTTTGCGTAACTTAAAGCAGTCTTAGTGTAACGCTGCTCTGGTAGGCCAATAGGAAGGCACGCTTGTTGCAGAGCGTGCCTTCCTATTGGCCTCGTCGCCGACGGGGAGGAGGGGGCGGAGCCTACCAGAGCAGCGTTGCACTAAGACTGTGCTTTAAGTTACGCGAACCCAGGGGTGAGGACCTAGGGGTTCAGGTCCTCACCCTGGGTAAAAGGTAATGAACAAAGAAGAGGAGCGGAGGGAAGGTGAGTATAATGGTCCTTTAAGGTCCCTAAGGATATTAGAAATCACAAAGGAGTCCTACAACCTTTACACCTGTCATGGAACTCTAAGGTGATTTATAATATTCTTTTACTTACTTCTCAATAGGGGGAATTACCAACTATAATAAATGTTTTAGCGAGTCATATGACACTAATAATATAGCTAACCACTGTTACATTTTCAGGGTAGTCATGATTCTTGTGTATTATAAGGATATAGGTTAGAGAATATGTGTATTACACAGAGTACAGTATATTATACCTCCCAACATTCATTCAAAGGATGCTAGAGGTTGCCCATATAAAATCAGATGGCTTCATTGGTAAACTAAACAAAAATGCCCATAATGCATTGTCAAAGAGAAATTAGAGCTATATAAAACCAATAGTCCCCAAAAAGAGCTGCCTCTTGACAATAAGTTGTTGAGAAGGGTTGAATCATTTAATTCTGGGGTTCTGTTCAGACACTTGGCATCACAAAACCATGCTGTAATTGGGGAGTCTTTGCCTGGTTTCGATTGTATTAAGCTGGGTATCGGTAATGTGTGTACCGCAGTTCTGATTGCTCCAGAGGCCGACAAATGTTATCAGAGTTTCAGATGTACTGTGGCACACTGTTGTTGGCTAATTAGCCAGACAAGTTGGTAGGTACAAATCCAGTCAGCCCCCTACTTCCAGGGCTACACAATCCAAGCAAGGTATAGCAGAGAACGACTGTTTCAGACAATAATTTTGCTGGGTACTTTCTCGACCGAAACGGACGCTCATTCGATGATCCTCCCGGCCGGGCAACTATCCCCGTCCGAACGGCTGAGTAAGTGTCCATACACGACATTATCGTCTGAAACCACTGTTCATATACATTGTGCGTTGAGGGCTGCACCCAAACCTTAAAGGACTTGAACACACGTACGATCTTTCCACTGACCCACGACCCCTGAGCATGTTCACACGCGTAAGGAAGGGCCATTTCGGCCTATAATCACACGTGTGTATGTGTTTGGTGGTTCGCTGATCTGCACGACCCCTGACCGAATGCTCACACACGTGATTATCACACGTTTACATTTTGTAAACATCGAACTACCAAGTGACTGGGAACAACCTTGTCTATAGAGCAGGGCTGCCAACTGTATAACAAAAATTGACTCAAGTAAGGGGAACAGCCTGTTACATCTAACCAACGTCTCATACATAGGTAAATCAAGCCATACAGTGATTTACGGTTCTCCTTGCAGACGCTGCGTCTAAAGGTGTGTCTCTAAGACACGCTATGGAAAAATGGGAGGGACCAGCAAACCGCGCGCACACTACTTTGAAGGGGAGGGGCTTCGGGTGTAGGTTCGTGTTGGGCGGCGCTTTAATGATCTGTGAGCTCGTTTGCCTTGTGTTTGATGTTCCACGAACGCGCAGTTAGCGGGGGCGCGCAGTGTGTACTGCGATCGCTGGCTTCGTGCTTCGGGGTTCGAGTTGGAATTTTACAACACTAGCTGTGCAAGGAGGCCCTACAGCTGTGAGACCCTCCGGAATGCTAGGAAGAGGACAGCGGTAGAAAGGTGCGGGATGGCGAACCGAAGCCCCCCTGGATCGGGTGTCCGGGTGACCCGGGGGCTGCTCGCCGTCTCTATCCTTTTTATCGTGTGGAAGGAACCAACTCGGGCTGCGAAGACTTCAGGTAAGAAACAGGCAATTGAATGCAGTGAGTAAGGGGAAATGGGGGTGATGGGTAAATGATACTGGGTAATAAATCAAGGCCACTGCCGGGGCTGTATAGAGGGGACAAGGCAGGGAAAGGGCCGTTTGGCAAAGGATACAGGGAGACTTCTCATAGGCTGAGGGAAGGAATGTGTGAAAGGGAAGGCAGCAAAATAAATGGAGGGGATGAAGGGACAAGCCAATGGTTTGCAGTTGGTGTTTCTAATAATTATACATCCATTGCTATTTATAGATGATCAGTATGGAAATGAGTTGACTATACTAACCACTAAAACCCTACATGGTCCATCATACATCTCTCTGGTGATAGTGTGTTGGGCATGGTCATGCTGTTTGAAGGGTCCATTAAGTTGGCAGCAGTAATGGGCAGGACCCTCTGCCAGTGGCAAAGTTCATTCTGTCTGCACTCTGTGGTTTGTTTGACACAATGGTTTCTTATTTCCATTATTTCTAGACCTGGTTTGCATTAAAAAAAATGTGCATGGAGTAAATTTGTTTTCAGTGTAATTAAAGATACATTTTATATGGCTAAATCTTTATGAATAGTTATTTCCAATGTGGTAATATAACAGTGTAGATTTACTAGAATCCCACTATTCACATATTCCGCCATGTTGTAATATATACAAATAATAAACGCAACTTAATGAATGGGTTGCCAAAAAAAACAGCAAGTAAAGATTGCTCTGGAATGTTGGTTAATATCTGGCTAACATTCCTTGTGTGCATGTTTTCCATGTTAAGTTATTAAAATGTTATTTATACAATTATAACAGGGATAAAATACATGCATACAGCCACTTCGTGATTTAATACCCTGGTTTCTGCTTTCTTGGCATAACTTTTTAAGCACCAGCTTATAGAGGTGGTGTGGAGTAAGACCAAAAAGGTATTTACCATGAACCACAAATATGCGAACGATTGTTGCTCTCTAAAAATCATCTTGTTTTATTTATATTTAATTTGTTAATTTCTGTGTGATTGCTTATGCATGACATCTTAATTTTAAGAAGGTTTCTATATTATATCATAAAATATATAAGCCAGGTTGTCTATTTGTAATGTAACTCCTTATACTCACTGCATAGCTGCTCTGAATACTGATTAGCCTGACTGTAAAAATACAGATCTACAGAGCTTTGAAAGCTGAGTTTGTGGAATTCCTTTGTAATAAATGAAACAAATTAAATTTTTGTTTACCGTAAAGGTTGGCCAAGTAAAGAGCTGTATTCATTGTGATGTGCTTGATCACTTTTGGGGCTCAAGATGTCGGGGACAGCTGTTATTGGTAATCATGGGAAAACATTTTGATCGATTAGACGATTGGGCAGAAACGTTGATTTTCGATTCTAATTAGGTTGTTAACTATTTGTTTTCCTTTGATATTGGAGCATAATGTAAAGCGGTTTAATATATATTGTGAAAACATGTATGGAATGCCAAATAGTGCGTGGCCATAATATATCCTTAAAACTGCCGTACTTTCTTTTCTTTAAGTATTTCTATAAATACAGGGTTTTTTGGTGCTAAATTTTTTGGTGGGAGAAATACTAAACTGCATGCCAGGCTCCTTTTTTTTATTTTAACAGACTTTATTATCTGAGTGTTGGGTAGAAGTCAGTGTTGCTAACCTTCAGGCTGTTATACTGCTTGGCAAAACAGAAATGAAGCATGTGCATACTCGAATGTCTTTAAGTCTTTGAGCTTGTATTATTTCACCTATTTTTAAAAATGTTATTTGCATGATGTGTGTGTTCATATAAAATGATTTAGTTTTATGTTAGAAATCAAAATAACAGGAGATATAGGAGGGCCCTTTTCCCCACAAAACTAGTCAATTATCATTAAATTCTGTTTGAGAAAAATCTTATTAAAATCCTTGTTAAATAAACCTTGTCAAAACCCAATTTATTTTATCTGAAATGTTTTTATGTTTGGTATGTCAGAAAAAGTGCACTAATAATTTTATATATGTTAATTTGGTCATGTTGGGAAAACAATGTTTTCCAGAAATCCTGTGTGCTCAATCAGGCAGGTTGAAAAATGTGCCTACGCTGCAAATTGATAGAGTATAATTTTGCCAAGTAATGTCTTTAAGTGGAAATTCATCTTTATGTTAACATGCAGTTACACTATTATCTTTGTCCACTTTTTTGATGGTGATTTGGTTGCTATGGAAACTGTTCTGTTTAGAATTCATTGGTAAATGATTTGTTGATTAGTGTGCCCAGTGAAGTTATTTTTCCTCCCTCTGAATGCCATTTTCCCCCCTCATTTTAAACTCTAAAGAAAATGATCATTTACATAGGTAAGCTTAAGTAAAATCACAAGGTAATTCAATTCAGCCTTCTTTAAGATTCTTTATCTTTTGTTAATTATAAGACCACCAAAAGCCTAGTTTATCAGAGTTTTTTTAGTTCTTTACAAAGGGAGTGTTTCTTTATGCATGGTGTTAAGATTTGTACACATCACAAATTTCTCTCGGTTCGTAACTACCGAGCGTTCAAGGCACGGATTGGTCTTAGTTGGGTATTACGACCGAACAGAATTTGCTGAGTGTACGAAGCTTTGGACTTGATAGGGTAACCTCCAGTCATGTGACTTGCCAGAAATAAAAATATATTCTTTTTAAATCACTGGTTACACCGCTCACATGATTTTGTTTTCTTGGTACGTAATGTTCCTTTGCATGTGTTTTTTTAAAGGGCATGCAAACTGCTAAATCATTTTTTTCAACTAATCACACAGCAATTCATCTTTATTGTCATCAACCTTAAAAATGCTTCCCCCCCTTCTCTGGCCCACCTTTGCCTTCTTTTCAGCTCTTAGAGTTCTAGTAAAGAACTGTCTAAATCACCCACCACTTTGCATATCCCAGCCCCTCCCCCTGGCAAAAGCAATGCCTATTCCTCTGTCACTGCAGGGCTAATGGATATAGCATTATTATTGAGCTTTGTCGGATGCTCTGTGCTCTCCCACTCTGCCTGCAGTGGACACCTGGTTAGCTGCTTTATGTGTTTCTGGAGCAGTCTTACGGTAAGCCTCGTACACACGTACGATCTTTGCACCGACTTATGACCCCCGAGTGCATTCACACGTATGCCAACCGGCTGTTTCGGCCATTTATCTGTCAAATGTTCGTGGGTCAGTGCAAAGATGGTAAGTCTGTACAAGCCTCTATTATAGCAATGCATCTATAGAAATCAATTCCAAATTCCATAAACACAAGCTCCGCATACACCTCTCCAAACTCCTACAGCTGAAAGAAAATCATTTATGTGCTGAAACATACCGGTAAGCAATGAATAATTATGTAAGAATGTTGTGTGGTGTTAACCTTGTGCTTACAGAAGTGTGTGCCTGCAGAAGTGATCAGCCCCAGCACATTGCTTTAAATTTGGTGTCTAGATTCCTACACCTAGAAATTGCTGATTAAGGCAGTGAAAAGAAATTGCTGTTAATGCAAATGGGATTTTTTTTTCTTTTCTTTTTCACACAACATTTAAAACATGGGAATCTTTTTCAAGCAATTCCTATTCATTGTAATTTGAAAATTGAACATTTTTTGTACAGTGCAATTTCCCTTGTGGAATATGTGGTCAGAATACCTCCTGCAGTTACCCCAAAGCTGTGTATGAGTAAATGGGAACTTAAAAAAGTCTGTTAGGGCTAGGTCACACAATCATGCACCGCAGCGCATGCAGAACTTTTGCAATGCGCTGCTGTGCATGATATGCTATGTGTGCTGCAATCCTGCACCTATCTACGTTACTGGGATGCATGCGAATATGCACATCCAATAACGGACCTGAGCGCAGAGCACATAGTGGGAGCACTCCAATAGCATTGCATTGGCAATGCGAAATAGACCTGATCGGAGGGGAAGAAAAGAAAATTATACTTGCACCTTAAATCCTTTAAAAATATGTTAAAACCTTTCAGAGAAACAATTTAATCTATTTTATGTAGGTTCTGCTATGACACTTTTTATTATGCAATTCTATTATTGGGATATTTATAATTCATAGCCTCTATGTAAGAACAAACAAAAACAGAAATTAATGGTTTGCTTGGAAAGGTCCAGCAATTGCATCTTTTGAAGGCACTTGTGCTTATATAACTTTTAAAGGATAGGTTCACTCAAAAAGTGAACCTATACATTTTTGCAGTTATTGAAGGACGGGAGGTAAGAATATATGTCTTAAGCTGGGTACACACAGTAACGATAAAGCCCCGATACCGTCGGATCCGACGGTATCGGGGCTTTATCGTTATGTGTGTACGCTCGTTTCCCGAACGAGCGTGCGGCCGCCGAACGATCGAGTCGGCCGTATGCTCTTTCGGGAAAGGCCGAAAATTTCCATCGGCCGCACTAGACTCCCTATAGAGGAGTCTAGCGCGGCCGATGGAAACACACAGTCCCGAGCGTTCTCCTTATGAAGTTCATAGGGAGAACGCTCGGGACTGTGTGTATGCAGATCTTTGAAACATGGCAGACAGGATCTTGCAGATCCTGTCTGTCATCTTTCAGAAATCTGTGCTGTGTGTACCTAGCTTAACCTCCAGTTCTACAATTATTTTAACAGGAGCCGAGAACAAAGATTAAAAACGTACCTGCGAGCAGGATCCACTGCAGACTCCTCTGGCAGGTCCCGACTGTTTCGCGCGCTATAGTAAGGTGTATACCAGAGGCAGCCAGGACAGTCATATGGCTGAGCAAGGGAGCGTGCTTGCAGGTAAGGTTTCAGTCTTTGTTCCTGGCAACATTAATTCACATTAAGAACAGGGGGTAAGACATAGCTCTGTTACCTCCTGTTCTTCAATTAATTCAAAAATCCCCCCCCCCCCCATCTTATTAAAAATGCTATTAATATGGCTGTTGCAACTTGGGAATCTATTCCATTTTTTAATGTGTAGATGTTTCTAAAGAAAGCAGTGTTTAACACTGCTGTGGACTGGTGATTTCAATATTAAAAAACCTAAGCTCTCTATTAAAAGAAAACTAAAAGCATAATCGTGATTTCCTGACTTAAAAATATCCCACTATTTAAATTGGAAAATCTTTCACTAGAATATGCAGTCTAGTTGTTTGCTCTGGCTTGGATGAAGCACGCAAGCCTGTACTGTAGTCATGGTTAAATGTTTTTTTACAGTTTAAACTTCTGGTTCATTGCATAGAAAAAAAGGTTATTAAAAACAAATGGAAAATTACACATGCCCACCTTTTTAAAGGAAATTCACACCCTTTTTTTCACTCGCCATCTAACTTTAATTTTTTATTTCTCTTTCTTTTTCTTGTACATTGTACATAGTTGTTTTTTTTCACATTTTCCTGCCTTGCTTCTTCATATAGTAAGGAGTCTCATCACACTGAGTATCAGTGAGATCTCATTCTAGCCAGTCAGTATGCCATTGCTTTATTAACAAAATATGGAACCGGTTTAGTCTGCTCTATTGAGAAATGCATTGCACAATTATCACCGCCTATATCCCCATTGATGGTGATAATAAGTTAGTGCTACTATCCCTTCCCCAGCGATAGTACCCAGGATGAGGATCTAAACCGCTAGGTCCTCACCCCTTGGTCTCACCTTAATGCTTCAAACAAAGCACCAAAGCCTGCTTCGGACATGCCCCTTCACTTCTGCATTTTAACTAGTGTTAAAATAAGGATTGTTTTGCCGCATTAGTCCAATATATGTAGTCAAAAGTAGAATACTGTGATACTTTTAATGGACTAACAGTTTATTTTAGTAGACAAGCTTTCGAGGGATCAACCCTCTTCCTCAGGTCAGAGCGACTGCTCTGACCTGAGGAAGAGGATTGATCCCTCGAAAGCTTGTCTACTAAAATAAACTGTTAGTCCATTAAAAGTATCACAGTATTCTACTTTTTAACTAGTGGGAAGACATGCTCCTTGCAGAGGAGCCCTTTTTATAGTCCAGGGCTAGGGCAGGGGAGCCCTGCAAGCCTCTCAAGAAACCTACTTTGCATTGCTCATTCTAGACAATAAGGTAAGACCCATGGGGAATGGCCACATGGTTTAGGTTCTGGGCACTATAGGCACTTTCATGGCTATAATAGCCTTTTAATGAACTGCTGCACAGCCTTGTAATATGTATGTATAGTTTATTTATATAGCGCCACTTGGGGATGCGGCAATGTACAATATCAAATATATCAATTCTATAAATATAAGTGTTTGGGCCTTCCTACAAGAGGAAGAAGGTCCCTGTAGAGGTTTCAATTTAGTAAGGAGAGTAGCATACAGATACAAAGGAAAGGGTAGAAGTGCAGACTTATGCAGTACAAATTGAACAATCACATATTGTGCTGGTTACCAGAGAAGTAGGATGTAAATATAAGTTTAAACCGACTGATGGTGTTTTCTTGCTCGATCCAACCATAGATGACAACATTGTCTGCCGGAATATACATTAATTAGATTGTAAGCTCGATGGGACAGGGACCTCTTTCCCCGTTACATGTTTCAAGAACTTGTATATTTCATGATGCGCATGCTTTTTTATATATTTACTAGCAAAAGTGTGCCCGTTGGTGCACAGTGGAAATTATGTGTGTATGTTTTGCTATGTGTAGTTGCAGTGCTCACAGGAACCATCAGGAAACATCCAGGGGGGGCAATAATAAAATTAGTCTGAAGGTCCTAAAAGAAATCCAAATAATCGCATCATATTAAATGAACAAAGACACACTTATATCCTCCCTTACCTATACTACCTGCCAGCTAGAATATAGAGGGTCTATGTGGAATAAACCTGCAGGTCTGAGAACTGACCCAGGCAATCTAAACAGCACCTTTGGGCAATCAAAAGCAGCCCATACATATATCCGATTTTACTTTCCTGACCGAGTGCTCCCGCGACATTAGACCGATCATGCAAAAAACGCCTGTCTATGGCATAGAAGAATGGGGAAGGTGGTTCTGGCAAGATCAAACTAATTTTGCATGAGCGCTTGGTTGGATAAGTAAAATTGGGTATATGTATAGCCACCTTAAATCCTATACAGTATCCTGATTAACATGCAAGGTTCATATTTATTAGTATTTACCACAACAAGTTTAAATAACCTATGGGGTTAGGACTTGGGAGCTCAGGATACTGATTGAATATATATGTTAGTGAGAGGTGTGGGTAGAGGAGCTAAAAGCTCCACACAGAGTATAAAATGAAATAGTGCCTTCTTATAACAATCATTATTATAATAGCATTACCTTAATAACATATAAACACATTTCTCACTTAAATAAATGGGTGGGGACATGCAAAGTATCTTATTTGTTGCCTGTGGCAAAGGCATGTGTCTAGATATAATACAGCCTAATGGTATAGAGCAGGCGTGTTTAACTTGTGACCTTTTACGTGTTTGAAAACCACAATTCCCAGCATTCCCTGTTTGCAGTAAGTTTTTTCTTAACATCCTGTAGCTTAGGCATCTGTCTAGATCTAATACAGCCTAAGCGTGTGACCTTTCACATGTTTGAAAACTAAAAATCCCAGCATTCTCTGTTTTGAAGTTAGTGTCTTCTTAATGAACTTTTCACATGTTTAAAACTACAACTCCCAGCATTCCCTAACTGCACAGAATTCTGGAAAACTTAGTTTTCATACATCCTGGAATAAAGACATTTTCTTGACTTACAGACATTGAATCTCCCTGTTAGTCATAAACTTTACCATATTTGCACTCACTTCCAAATACCACCTACCTGGCAGTTATAATCTATAAAGTCTAAAGGTTCGTGCACACATGCGATCGCTGGTGCCGACACATGACGTGTGCGAATGGCCGTTTCGGATTATATTCAGCTGGAAATATGTGATGGTCTGGGGCGGCCTGCCGCGACCGAGTTCGGTCGTCCGTATCAGAGGAATGGTCAGTTAGTAAATCACGGCCAATCATGCAGTTCCCTATGGGACCACATGATCAGTCTGTCACATGCGCTGCTGGTTGCAGCCACTGTTACTACATGATCAGTCTGTCACATGCGCTGCTGGTTGCAGCCACTGTTACTTTTACTGTGATCTGTCCTGGCAGGGCTCTAACACAAAGCAGATGCTCAGTTGGGACACATGTATTATATGTATCCAGACAAAATGGTATTAACCTGCAGATCTGAACACAGATCCAGGCAATCCTGCCACATGTGCATTCAATCTGAACGCTCCATTGGACTCCCTGAGACCCTATACAGGATCCAGAATAACATACTAGGTTCATACTTATTGGTAATTACCACAGCAAGTTCCAGATTTACAGTCATTATGGGGTTAGGAAACACAGGATTCTGATTAGTTTGACAAATTATGGAGAGGTTTGGATAAAGGAGCCTAAAGCTCCCCACAGGGTATAAAATGTAGAGCCTTCTTAAAACTGAAGGTACCTGACAGCCTCATGTTTAATATATTAATATTGGGGTAAAAACTGCCCATTTCTCTAAGAATGCTGGGTAGTTTCAGAGACATGCAAGTCATTTAATCATAAACAGACACTTCCTGTCTAGCAAACAAAACTGGATTGTCTCATTACTTTCTATGGAGAGGGGAGGGAGTAATGTGAGAGTCTGAAGAATGTTCTAATTGGCTAAAACTGTCACTGTTTTACAAACAGCACATAACTGGGTGTAATACAGGAACTTCCTTACACTCTTCCTTTCATGGACAGCGCCTAATTTTTTGATTTGCAGATCGAACCTCTCATTGGATGTTAGTAAAATTCCACTTCCTTTTAGTGTCTACATGGAGACCCTGTAGAAATCCTGGAGGTGTGTCTTAACCTATTATTTTGAGTTTTCCATTCAAACTTAGGGGTGTCCAGTAAAGTAAGTTTAGTTTATTAATTGTATATAAATAGTTTTGTAATTCAGTAGTAGGTAGTAGTACTATACTTTGTATGGTGTTATTTCTTATGGTGATTTTAATTAAATAGTGCTAATTACACACATACATATGGACCTTTCCTATGTGTAATAATGCTATATACCCCCACCTAGTTAGTTGCTCCTAAAAACTCAATGCAATCTCCGTAAAAATATAAATTTATTTATATAAATATATAAGGGATGTATTTATTTATTGTCCTCCTTGTCTGGCTTTTTGTATTCTAATATTGTACAGCGCTGCATCCCCAAGTTGTGCTCTATAAATAAACATATACATACATTATTATTATTATTATAGTTGTGGATTTATTTAGCACCAACATCTTCTGTAGCGCTTTACAATTACATGTATACATTCACATCAGGCCCTGCCCTGAAGGGCTCACAATCTAAGCACATTTATTTGACACATATACGGTAACCTATCAGTATGTCTTTATGTTTGTGGGGGAAACCAGAGTACCCGGAGGAAACGCATGCAAGCACGGGGAGAACATACTAAATAATTGCAGATGTGTCCAAGGGTGGATTTGAACTCTGGACTTCAGTGCTGCCAGACATCCGTGCTAACCACTGAGCCACTGTGCTGCCCATTATGTGTCACGGGTTGGCCCCTGAGATCGCACGTGGGTATGAACATTTTTGCACAGCTCTTTGCAATGCATTTCTCAATAGTGCCTCTTGTAAATGAGACCTTTGCTATCTGAAGCTGAATGAAAACTTCAGAGCAGATTAATCAGGCTCCACAGTTTTGTTAATACCCCAATACGAAGGAACCGATAAGGCATGGATGATGCTGATAGTAAATACGTATGTATCTTAAAATTGACTGAATGGAAATGTGGTTTGGCTTGTTTTAAAGCTAGAATAATGGCAATAACATTTCTGGTTTTGGGTTGGACTTTTCCTTCAGGTTAGAAACTCACCCAGTCTCGTGTTCCTCGACTGCTTCCTCTGACCGGTCACAACATATTTTGTACAACATGCACATATGTGCTGCGCATAGTGTACAAAGTCCGTCGGGATCTGTCGGAAGATCAGCGGAGGAGTAACGGGTAAGTTTCTTACCTTCTCTCCTGGCTCCTGCAGGTTTTATTGAAGAATGGGAGGTAAGACAGCTCCTTTACCTCCCGTTCTTCAGTAAAACTGGACATACTTTTTAAGATTGATGTTAATGCTGTTATGCCACCCTTTCATGTTTAAGATAGACCAAAGAATTACCAGTAAAAATATTAAACCTTTATGATCAGATTTATAAACCATATTTACATTAGAGTTTACATTCTGATGCACTTGAAAAGGGCAATTGCCGCTCTAAACATGTGCAGGATTGTGTGAATTGTTTCATTAAATACACTTTGTCACCGCTGAGACTGGTTTGTTGTCTCTCCTCATCACCCTCTTTTACTGTTTATACTATACGAAGTATTAGTGGACTGCTCTGCAGATGGAGGCTTGAGATGTGTATTGGGAATTGGTGTATAGAGCCCATACCCTATTTTTCTAGTCTTCTAAACTGTTAGTATTATACCAAGTTAGGGTTAAAACACTTCCTGTAGTCTTATACCGTCTGTCAGAAATTAGGATGCTGAAAATGTTAATACTTATGTTAATGCCCAATGTATTTTGGGATACTACCCTCACCACTGCATATAATTTATAATTACACCGTTCAATGCCCCATATATTTGGGAACCTGATCTACTGTACTGAACTAAATTTACCAGATAATTTTATCCCAATGGAGCACATTTAGAAAGATATAACTTGTTTCCCCTCTCCCTTTGCTATGGCTTTTGGCTTTCATATTTATATGCTGAACACTTGTAAACATATTCTCTAGTATAGTATCTGCGCAGCAGATAAAAAAATAGGACACTGCAGCCTGTGCTGCCCCCTAGAATCTAACAATGTTACAGAACCGACACCTGCCTCTATTAGGCACAACTCCTATTACAGCACAGACATCCTGCTAAACTCTAGGTTTACATTGTTAAAATCATCTCAGAGATCTAATTACCCACCTTTGTTCCCTCGGCTCCTTCTGTTGACAGGCAGCCAATCACAGATGTGGCTGCCAGTCCCGGAAGTAGCAGAAGAGGGAACAAAGGTGGGTAAGTACATTTCTGGGCTGATTTTAAAGGGCATGTCCACCCCCAAAACTATAATTAACCCATTACTGGCCCTATTAAGTAGTTTACAAAAATCCTTACCTTACATCTCTGCTCCAAATTGTTCTCCAGCAATGCTTGTCCAAAGTTCAGGAAAGTGAAATGAAGGAGGTGTCTGTGAGCCATCCAGTCCTTGCTAATTCCTCAACCTCGACAAGGAATGTGACATGCGCTGTGGAGTCCTTTACTGCCCTCCCTCCATCATGATCCATCCTCTTCGGCCGCTGCACCTAGCGTGGAAAATTTTTGTTACAAGGTAGGTGCCCCCTTCCCACCTCCAACCGCCAAAATATTTTTGCAAAATAATGCTCCCATCATTACTTATGGACCCTTCTCTCCTGCGCCGTCTTGAATGACGTCAGCCGCATCTTAGCCAATCACAGATGCAGCTGCTAGTCCAGGCTCTGCTTGAAGCTTCTGCAAGCAGGGAGCTAGTTTAGTGATGGCACCGGAGAGCATGGCCCGTAAGTAACTATGGGAGCATTGTTTTGCAAAAATATTTTGGCGGTTGGGGGTGGGAAAGGGGCACCTACCTTGTAACCAAAAGTAGGTTTTGGGGCTGGACATGCCCTTTAATAATGTAAACATAGAGTTTAGTGGAATTTTTTTGAAAAGTTGGACATGCCCTTTAAAGGGTATGTCCACCCCCCAAAAACTTCTTTACAAATTTCATTGGCAACCCCCCAAAACTTCAACCTCATGAGGTTTCTAAATTCCAAAGATGCGCTGAGTGGCTAAGACACGATGCCTCAGCCAATCACAGGAGTAGCTGCTGGTCCAGACCCTTTTACTTGCTTCTGTGCACGGAATGGGCATGGAAGCAAGCAAAAGCGCGCCAAGAAAAGAAGGCTGGTATGTATTGTTAGATGCATCTTTGGAATTTATAAACCTCGCAAGGTCGAGGTTTTGAATGGCTGCCAAAGAAATATAAAGTTTTTTTGGGGGTGGACATCCTTTAAAGGGCATGTCCACCCCCAAAACTATAACCCCCCCAACTACTGGCCCCACAATGTAGTGTAGTTTAATCCTTACCTAACATCCCAGCTCCATAGGGTTCTCCTGTAGTCCCCCCCCAAAGTCCCAAAAACTGCCCACCGGGAGGCTAGCAGAGTCCATATAGGACTCTGCCTCCTACCTGGCCTCAGGTAGATTTTTGCCATGCGTACTGCAGCCCTTCTCCCCCTCCCTCTCCCTCCCTCTCCCGATTCCCTCCCCCTAGCATTTAACCCTTTTAGTATAGGCTTCCCCCTGGTCCCCCAGCCCCAACCGCATAATTTTTATTTTAAGAAAGCTCCCCAAACTCTTCTTACCTCTCCTCTTTCCTCCGCTGAAGTGACTGCCGGCAGCCGCGTCCGTGATTGGCTGCAGCTCACCAATCACAGACGCGGCTGCCGGTCCCGCCCCTCTGCTTGCATTTCTCGCAAGCAGAGGGCCGGGAGCGCGGCGGAGAAAAGAGGGGAGGTGTAAGAGTTTGGGGGCTTTCTTAAAATAAACTATGCGTTGGGGCTGGGGACCAGGGGGAATCCCCGCCTATTTAACATTTGATTTAAGGGTGGACATACCCTTTAAGAAGAATCTATGTTTGAGGACAAAGTGGTTTAGGTACTGCTTCTATAGGATTAGAATGGAAGCAAATAAAATGTTGGTAAAATCTGCTATCAGTATGGTTCCTGGTAAGCTGTCTGCAATTCATGCTGACTGCAAAATAAACTGTAGATCAGAAGCAGCTTTCAAAGTTTTATCAGGGACTTCTGTGGAGACATTTGTACAGAAAATGCTGTGAATAGAGACGTTGACATGGGCATGGACAATATTTGTTAATACCATTCAAAAACCTGAACCAAAGAGATTGGTTCGAAAAAAGTCCCCTTATATATAGGCACATCCCATTTATAAGTCCATAAAAAAAAATCGCTTGGCTAGAATCCCATAAAGTGTCTATTAATCCATGTAGATCTAAAGTGCGCATGCAAATAACACACACAATGATAAATAAGTCATATGCTAAATAAATAACCCATCCTAAAAACACTAAACGAATGGTCATCCAAGTGCATCTCAACAACTTTTAGAATGCAAATTGTATTCTGGACATTGCATGTACCACAAATAAATGGTTGTTAGAGTTGGAAATAAATTGTATCTGGCTAGCACAATTCTGTATGTTATAAGCTTGTTTCTGAATGTAAGTAAAGCTGGGTACACACAGTAACGATAAAGCCCCGATACCGTCGGATCCGACGGTATCGGGGCTTTATCGTTACTGTGTGTACGTCGTTTCCCGAACGAGCGCGCGCCGCCGAACGATTGGGTCGGCCGTACTCGTTCGGGAAAGGCCGAAAATTTCCATCGCCGCCTAGACTCCCTATGGAGTCTAGCGCGGCCGATGGAAACACACAGTCCCGAGCGTTCTCCCTATAGGGAGAACGCTCGGGACTGTGTGTATGCAGATCTTTGAAAGATGGCAGACAGGATCTTGGCCGATCCTGTCCTGTCACTTTCAGAAATCTGTACTGTGTGTACCTAGCTTAAATATCTGTGATTTGCAATTGAGAGCATCCCTGAAAATGCTGTTTTTTCTCCCTGTTACAAGTCCAGGAACATTTGCTCCTAGGATATAGTATTTGCTTTGTTTTTTCTTTTCTCTTTTTTTTATTTTATTTTATTTTTTGCTTTTTTTTCCTGATACGCTAAGTGCTAGATCGCACTATGTGAATTGCGTTGTCTGTTTTGGACAATGCGTTTTGTCTGCGTTGTCTGCGTTTTGTCTGCGTTTTCAGTCCATTTGTATTCGTATGCATTTTTTTTGGAAAGTCACAGTAAATGCTGGAAAAAAACCCAATAAATAAGTGTGTCTGTGTGGATCAAAAGTCATGCACACATGTGTATAAAAAAACGTACGGAATAGTTTCGTAATGCAAATTATTTAGTGGGAACTGATTCTTGCTAATCAGTTCTTTGTGTAATGGGCAGCCAGTGGAGGGACTGACAGAGAGGAGAGGCCTTAGAGAAGTGAGAAGAGAAACAAATGAACTGGCCAGCAGTTTAGGATGGTTTGAAGTGGTGCTAGCATAACTGGGATATGATTAGGGAGGGCATGGACTAGAATATTTGTAGCATCTTTTGAGATAAGAGGACGAATGCAGGAGATGTTTTGAGTTGGAGCCGACAGGAGTTGGTAAGTGTGTTAACATGGGGTTTGAAGGAAAGATCTAAGTCTAGTGTTATTCCCAGGCAACGGATATAGGTGTGTTGTTATGGAAAAGCCTGAACTTGTTTAGTTTGAAGAAGCGGAAGGACATAAAGGCAGAGATGGACAGGAAGGCAGTTTGGGACCTGGGATGTCGGTGTAGGGAGCTCAGGGGCAGAGATGTAAATTTGGGTATAATAGGCATGCAGGTGATACTGAAATCCAAATGAACTAATGAGTTGTCCCAGGACCAACTACTGATTGCACTTATTAGCATGTATTTTTATACTTGACGTGCAAATCCTTTACATACTTTGTTCTTAAGCTTAATGTTTTAACATTAATAAATGTTCAATTAACTTGTTTTCTACACGCCAAGCTACATATTATGGTCTTTTTGTGGTTGTTTTCTAATTAAGTATTGTTAATTTTGTATCAAAATAGGGGACAAAAAGAAAATACCTAAAATGTGAACCCTCACAATCTCGTTGCAGGGTGATCCTCTTGGCCTATGTCTTCTTTGCAGGAATTTGCCACTTACTGAGCCAAACTTTTTACCATGTATTACTTTCTAGTTTAATTTGCTGCTTACATTGTGAGTGAGGCTGCTGAGCAGTGTGTTTTTCCACTGTAAGGGCATAAAGGACTTGTTTCAAAGCTCACGGAAAGGCATAAACAGAAAGGGGAGAGGACAAGGAAACTTGTGTGAGCTGTGTGTACTTTAGAGGAGAGGGACAGATGAGGGGGGTGGGTAGGGAAACACAAATGTCTTCATTTAGATTCCCAAGGAAAACTCTGAGCCTGGAAGCCACATATGGAATCATTTAGTTGACCACACAAAGCAAAGGCAAATCTATTGTACAGCTTGAAAAAGCACTGAGGTGTATTAATGGAAACGTGTAGGTTCTCTTATTTTTTAAACTGTTTTTTTGTTGGAGTACATTGCAAATATAATTTCTTGCTTTTAAGAGTATTCAATATTTTAGAGCTACTTTAAAATCAAACAATGGACCAACTATAACCAGTGTTGTACATTAAACAATTGAGATAGTTCATCTGATAGGTCTCATGTCTTGCTTTTTCACAATAAATATATATTAAATAAAAGAACTGCAGTGGGAGACAAAGGAGTATCCTTCCACACTGTTTAAAGCTTAATTTTTAAACTGTCCTCACAGTGATAAAATCAGACACTGGATGTGCAAAAAAAAAGATCTGAGGCTGAATAATTGGAGCACAAAAGAAGTGAGAGTGTGCTCATCCACACGTTTATTGGAGTTCAACTCCATGTATGGCACGGTCTCTGTAGGTATGGAAATATTCCCTTCCTTTGTTTTTCATGAAAATTGTAATGGTTCATAATGATTCTTGGCTTAGGATCAATTGGGGTTCATAAAGGTTAACATCCTCCCCTTCTGCATCTGCTCTATACTGTTCTGGTGTTTTACTTTTTCCATTGGAATGCATGCAAGGTCTTTGCAGCAGTTGACATGAATGCTTAAATTACAAGAGACAAAAAATATGCTTGTGAAGGTTCTCATTCATCCAGGTCATGGTATATCTGTTGTATTCAATTAGATCAACTGGACTTGAAATGTAGTTCTTGAAGACGTTTCGCTAGTCATCCGACTGGCTTTCTCAATTCAGAATGACTTGTACAAGAATCTGTGGCAATTATGTACCCTGGAAAATCCCAATTAGCATATGACAGCCAGGTGTTAAGGGTGTGATTAGATATTGGCTAAGAGGTGTTATAGGAACGCCCAGAGTAAGGTGTTAAAACAGCATTGTACATGGCAGACAGTTGGTGTACTGGAAGTAGAGGTTTACAGAAAACCAACACACACAGATCAGTATTTGATGTTTGACTCCCACCACCCTTTAGATCAGAAGCTGGGGGTCATCAGAACCCTGCAACACAGAGCCGAGAACATCCCAACTAGCACAGAGGCGAAGGCTAAAGAAATGAAACATCTCAGAGGAGCCCTTAAAACTTGTGGATATCCAGACTGGGCCTTTGTCAAAAGAAGTAGAAGGAAAGAAAAGAACACGAATACCAACAGTGAAGGGGAAAAGCAAGACAGGAGGAAGAACATGGTCATCCCATATGTAGCAGGGGTCTCCGAGAAATTAAGAAGAATTTTCAAAAAACAGCGTATCCCTGTCTGCTTTAAACCGAACAACACACTGAGGCAGCAATTACATCCGAAAGACCCAATATCCCAAAACACAAGAAAAGCGACATCATATATGCAGTGCAGTGCAGTGAAGAATGCTCTGATTTGTATGTGGGGGAGACCAAACAGCAACTGCATCAACGTATGGCCCAGCACAGAAGAGCCAATTCCTCGGGTCAGGACTCAGCCGTGTATCTGCATCTTAAGGATAAAGGACATACCTTTGAAGATTGTAATGTTAACATACTGGCGAAGGAACGTGACTGGTTCAAGAGAGGTGTTAAGGAGGCCATTTATGTGAAAATAAAGAAACCAAGCCTAAATAGAGGTGGGGGGGTTCGACACCAACTGTCTGCCATGTACAATGCTGTTTTAACACCTTACTCTGGGCGTTCCTATAACACCTCTTAGCCAATATCCAATCACACCCTTAACACCTGGCTGTGATATGCTAATTGGTAATTTTCCCAGGGTACATAATTGCCACAGATTCTTTTACAAGTCATTCTGAATTGAAAAGCCAGTCGGATGACTAGCGAAACGTCTTCAAGAACTAATTTCAAGTCCAGTTGATCTAATTGAATACAACAGATAAGAGACAAAAAACATTCACTGCACAATAACATTTATGGCAGCATTAGGCCTTAGAATTCTGGCTGTGCTGATTGGTGTAGGACTAGGTAGCACTAAAGAAACGATTTGGTCATTCATGATGTCTACATAATAGATGAGATTAAAGACACAGTATTCACAGATAGGGAAAGCTGCTCCCTCTTATAAAGGGATACGTAAATTAAAAAAATTTACTCGCCTTTATCCTTTTCTATATTGTTTGTGCTGTCAGGAACTTGATCCATTTTTGCTCTGTGTTCCCTGTCACTAGATCTCTTTATGTCCTGTTCAACTCACTCGTAGCTAAGTATGCATATCTCCTCTTTATGTATCCACCCCCTCCCAAAACTGAGGCACAGCTAGAGTGTGGAGCATGTGCATTGGAGATGATCTGTGCCCCCCCCCCCCCGACAACCTATAGCATTCACAGTGATTTTGTGTTGTAGTGAACTGCTTTTCTGTGGGAAGGTAAGCAGCACTTATCACTACTTGAATCAATTGTGAGTGTGTGTGGGGCTTTGTAATTGATTTCTTTAGGTACAGTGCTACACTGGGACTTTAATAACACAAACAGCAGCTAACTGCAGGATTGGGTGTTATCTGCACAGAGCAACAGATAATGCTTATTCATTTTCCTGATCTTAATGCTGAATCACTTAGCCACACAATGAAAGGGAAATAAGCTTTAAAGGACAACTAAAGCCACAGAACAACACTGAACCAGAAGACAGAACACCTTGATATAAAACCAGTAATATGTGTCTTACCTTTTATTTTGATACGGGCGTTGGGAAATTTACCTAAATAACATATGGTTTGTGCTTTACTTCACATCATTCTAGTATCACACAGTTTGGTCAATGACCAATATGTTCTGCACATGCTCAGTCCTTAGCTATGGCAGAAATTGTTACAGATGGTAACACCCATTAATAATCACTAGCCAATCCTTTTACAGGACAGATAATGCAAGGAAGCATTTGACTGAGGTCGAGGTGTGGTCTGACACTGCACATACACACAGATACTTCATCCAGTTTTTAAAGGATAAGAACACCGTATTTGTAACTTGTTGTTAGTGGGTAGCTGTACCATAATGAACTAATGTGGTGGTGTTTATTTTTGGCTATCCCCCTCCCCTACCTGCAGCTGATAAACCTTCTTTTCTTGGCACTGTGGTGAACTTCCTGAAGCAGGACCTCCCCCATGTAATTCCTGCACCCGGCCTCACAATACTGTTCTTTCAGTATCCCGCTGTGCGCCGGTGACATCATCACGTGCGCCAGCTCAACAGTCAGGCGGATCTTGCGCCTTCCTCTCAGGCTGATTTCAGCTTTCTATATATTACTGGTGCAAAAAGAGCAGTTGTCAAACTGGCCCCTTCTGCTGCTGCAGCTGAGAATGAGGGCTGGTAAATACATTTAGGAGACTCGTAGTTAAATTTTAACCATACAGTCTAGGTTTGGGGGTAATTAGGTTATATACAAATTTTAGTTTTAAGGTGGACATGCCCTTTAAACAGAAGCTACACAGATTTAAATTACCCCTATCTTCTGTTTTTCTTTCATTTGAAGCGAAACATAAAAAAGGAGACAAAGTATGGGTACACAAAAAATATGGCAAAAATCCATGTTGTACATTTATGGTGTTAATCTGCTGATATAACCAGTGATAGTATTTATTTATGTATACAATATACTGGTATATTGAGTAGATAGGCAGGGTATGGTCACAGGGAGGTGCATTTTGTCTATTTATATCTTGTACCATAAGGTCTTTATCTTAAGGATTTTATCTTAAGGATAAAGGACATACCTTTGAAGATTGTAATGTTAACATACTGGCGAAGGAACGTGACTGGTTCAAGAGAGGTGTTAAGGAGGCCATTTATGTGAAAATAAAGAAACCAAGCCTAAATAGAGGTGGGGGGGTTCGACACCAACTGTCTGCCATGTACAATGCTGTTTTAACACCTTACTCTGGGCGTTCCTATAACACCTCTTAGCCACTATCTAATCACACCCTTAACACCTGGCTGTGATATGCTAATTGGGATTTTCCAGGGTACATAATTGCCACAGATTCTTGTACAAGTCATTCTGAATTGAGAAAGCCAGTCGGATGACTAGCGAAACGTCTTCAAGAACTACATTTCAAGTCCAGTTGATCTAATTGAATACAACAGATTTTACCGCCAATAAAATTATAAAATAAAGGGTGTAGTTGCCCTTTAAATCATTAAAATATCTGTTACAGTATCTGCTTTGCAAAACAGCCTCTGTGTCCATACATACATTTGTTTCTACAAATGAGCAGTGACTTAAACCAGCATCAAATGCACTGTTGCCCGAACACCCTGTCAAGTGGCATATGATGACCAAACGACTTGGGAATAGTTTGCCTGTTTGAGCTGCTGGCATGTTTGAACGTTTCTGTCACACTGCATGTTAATGAGGTGCTGGTTGAACTTTTTAAAAGCCAATTACCTGTCTGCAGGAAGAAAGCTGTGTGCCAGTTGTATTACTGAATTAATGGCCTTTTTGCCCATTAATCTGCCACTTTTTGCTATTAGGTTTTGTATGGTTAATGTATTTGGGTTTTATGATATGGGTTGGAAAGTCTGTAAAGAATGTATTTTTTTTTATTTAGTTTTAACTACAGCTTCATGGAACATGGATGCTTCATAATACTTAAATATGAGTCCAATGTATTTTGGCATTACCGATGGTTTATTTTAAATAAATTATATAGAGGATAATGCACCCCCAACTGTAAATTATAAGGATATTAGAAGTCACATAGGAGTTCCATGACCATATAAAAGCACGAGGCCGTAGTCCGAGTACCTTATATACAGGGCATGGAACTCCAAGGTGACTGCTAATATCGCTTTAATTTACAGTTCGGGGTTACGTTATTTTGTTTAACCTACCCGTTTGTGGCTTCTGGTTTCCTACTCCTCCTGGAACTGTAAGATTATAAGGCTATAATCTTAACATTCCTCCCATAGAAATCCACTACAGGGGTAGGTTATAGCTAATTATTAGCTTCCCCTTTTTTAACTTGGGTTAACTGAAATGCAGTTTTTTAATGTACAAAATAAACTTTAAGCCCTGTTCTGCTAAATACATTTTATTTCATACCACATGTTCATTCTGGTTTGCTGACTACTAGCAAACTACTTTCACTTTCTAGTGACATTTGAAGTGGTTTCCTAAAAGGAAACGATAGTTAAATGAACAGGAAGTCATTGAGGTTTATGTGGTTCCTGTGGTTATGGTTGTGGAAACAAAGCACAGATAATACAGAAGGAAAACGCACATAGGTTGGTTTTTGTTTTGGCAGATTCTATAAAAATGGCTAAAAAAATTCGACCAATGTATATCTTCTTATACTAAGCAGTAACTAAAAAGGTAAAAAAAGCATCTTTCAGAGCAGATAAATGTGACAAATTGTCGTATTTGTTACTAATTTACAGTTCCCATTATCCTTTACCTCCTGGTTAAAGGCATGATAAATGTAATTTGGTTTTAATATAGTATCAGGTGAATGTGTAAAAAGGGTATGTCCACTTGTTGGCAGCAGTGGAGATTGATGTGGGCTTTGTCATACCGAACTCTAAATAAAGTAAGAATGGGAAATAAGAGGCATGTATTTTTCCTCCTGTACTACTTCTTAAGCTGGGTACACACGATTAGATATTTCGGTCCGATCGACCGATAGTTCAGTGTATCGGTCGATCGGACCGAAATTATCGTATTTGAATGTGCCCATGTCCGATCGACCGTTCGTCCAAATCGGACAGGGTGGAAAACCTTGTCCGATCGTGCGGTCCTCTATGGACCGCACGATCGGTCGCGGTGACTATCGGACGCGGCTGCTTTTGCCGCGACCGACAGTCCTTCCTCCTGGCCGACCGTTCGAAAGTATCGGTCGGTCAGGGGGAAAAATCGCTAGGTGTGTACCTAGCTTAACAGTACTTAAAACTGTGTACGATGCATTAAAATTTTAAAAAAGTACGCATACCCTTCAAACTAACATAGTGTTGACAGATTGTACATCAAAATCTAGATATTTTGATGACCCAACTCCAGACATTTGTTGAAATTAAATAATATTCTACAATATAACTATTCCCCCTCTTTTTTTTTTCTTTTTTTTCTTTTCTTAAATGTGATAATTGTTTTGCTGGAATCTGTGTAGATCAGTTACGTTACAGGTGTATTTAATAAGTTGATTAAAACTGTTTTATTGGTCAATTAAATCTAACACCTGCTTTGAACCAATGCCGTCTACAACATGCTTTAGATAGTTTAAAGTTTTTTCCACAGTCCCTTAGGGGATCCAAGCACCAAAGTAAATCCAAAATCTGTTGGAAATCCAAAGCTACTGAACATGAAAAATGGTGTACAAAAACCTGCACATTCTAACAGCTTCAGACGAATGTGTCTTTATAGTGATATTTGTAAGTAGGTATTGTCAGTGAGGTCTGCAAACAACACAAACATTTTTGAACATTAAAATCTGCAGAGAATGTACAATTGTTGCAGGTGTATCTAGATAGTCACATTGAGCTAAGTGGCAGATGAGATTCAGATAGCGCTTTAGGTCCTCACCCTGAGCAGAATGTATGTACAGAAGAACGGAGAGAAAAGTATAACTGTCCTTTTATGCGCAATTGGATTGCGTGTTAAAAATTCTAGTGTGGCCTAGCCCTTAATGTTGGTAAATGATGATGTTTTTCAGACTTAAAGGGTATCTCCACTGTTAAAGGGCATCTCCACCCTCATTTTAAACTTTTGATATATTGTAGGGCATACCCTCCCACCCCCAACTGCTATATTCGATTCCCATTTCTACTTAGAGCTCCTCCGTTCTAGCTCCATTCTGGTCCGCCTCCCCTGCCCGCCGAAACTACAGGCAGGGGACTGGACCGGCAACCACAGCTGTAATTGGCTGAGAGGCTGCCACCGCGTCCTCTGACAGGTCCTTGCTGCTTATGCTATATATGGTACCAGAAAATTCCCACAGAGATGCTATGACTGTCATGTTTGCCCAATTGTCTGCTTCCAATACAACAACTTGAAAGCGAAAATGCCTAGCATCCCATTCACTGCCAGGGGCCATTGCAAAAAAGATAATCAATGCTGTTCACTTCACCTGCTAATAGTCTTAAAGGGCATGTCTACCCCTAAACAAAAATTTCACATTTAATAAAACACCCCCCAAAGCCTAGACCTTGCTAAGTTAAAATCTTCCTCCTTGGCTCCTAAATATACTTAATCAAGACCCATTCCCATGGCTCTCTGCTGCTGTAGATTTCTCAGCCAATCACTGCTGCTGGTCTGGCCCCTTCTGCTTTTGCTGTGTACAGCAAAGGCATGGAACAGTAGCAGCAGAGAGCCGAGGGAACAGGTCTTGGCAAGGAGCCAAGAGAATATTTTCACCTAGTGAGATCTAGGTTTTGGGGGGTGTTTTATTAAATGTTAAAAATTTTTGTTGGACATACCCTTTAATGTAATGGCTGATAGGTGTGTGTGTGAAAACATTTCCCCCCCATTTAACTTTACCAGTAACTTCTCAGTTTCCTAATGTATAGTTAGGGTTAGAAGACTGTAAATATCATTAAAAGGAATCTCTTCCCCCCCCCCCCCAGCTCTCAATTCTATACTTGCCTTCCCCACCCCAAACACTGAGAGAGTTATATTTACTTAATTCCCTGTGGTCCCTACTGCTCCTCAAACTTACCTTTCTCCACCCGCACTGGTTTCCCTTATCTCGCCTCCTCTGTGAGCCCAATAAGCACATGCAGCTTCAGAGCAGGTGTGACAGTTTGCAGCCGTAGGTCGTTGCCTGTGACCTCATGTCCGTGACTGGTGTCTGCAACCAGGAAGTAAGATTATATTGTTAGAAGATGCTAACTTAACCATGGCAGAGAAATGTAAGTATAAGTAATTTCTTGCAACTAAATTTAGACCTACCAATGTTAAAAAAAAAAAAAAAAAATTGTAAACTTAAGAATAGATTTTTGCTGTGAAAGTCCTTCCTAATATTTAGGCTTGTATGCAAAGCATTTTCTATGCATTTTCTAACATTTGACATGTTTTTAGTTACGGTACTCTATTAGACAAGATGAACAATGTGGCTTCTATACAGACGTACCTATTTACATGTCCATGTATTTTTCTTTTTAAAATAAAAAATTATAAAAGGCTTACCGTATCTAATCTTTATTTTGCATTGTCAAAATTGAGAATTTCCTTTTTTATATCTGCTTTTAAATCTGCTTATCGGCATGAGACGTGTAACATAATAAATAAAATATAAGCTGTGTCCTGTGCCTGTCCAAACTGTATCAAATGGATTTAGCTTACACGCAGAGTTAGAAAGATATAAGGGTCATAGAAAGTCAATGCTGAGTGTGTGGGCAGGGATCCTGGAAATTGAAAAATGTTCGAATTTCACAAAACTGTTATTAGCTAAAGGGCCCTTTTCCTTTTTATAGATTAGTAGATATTATTGGATAAATAATATCTCTGTCTTTGATATCATTTAAATAACATTTTGAATATTTAATCCTTTGCTAGAAAGGAAACATAGCCCTGACACATTTAATACTTTTAGCAGTTCTGTCTTCAGTTAATTTTGGAGAATTGTACTATGAAACTTAAGGGCAACTATGGCCTCTGAATAAGTTAGGGTTAAAACAAAATCCATTCTGTTGTATCTGTTTAAAATGAACCCTGGATAACATCTCTAGGTCTTTCTGAGCAAGTCCTGCTTTCATCAGCTTCTTGCAATGTGACCAGTCTCTGTCTGCATTAATAGGCCACCCCTCTCAACTGTCAATTTTTTTTTCTTTTAAATATGAGCAGGTACTTCCTATTTTTCTCAGCATTAAGGCTTAAAGTATAATTATACTATGGAAAACCACCTCCTCCCCCTTACAATTACTCTGTGTGAAGACCTGAATCACTAATTCCTCCCCCCTGGGTACACTTTTTTATCTACAGTAAAACCTGAAAATTCCTTTGTTGCTCCACTTTAACTCCGCCTTCCAGATTGTTTGTGACACTATGCAAGAAGCGCGTCTTCCCATTGGCTGGATTGTGGACAGATGTGGTAAAAGACTGGAGCAGTGAGGAATTCTTTCTGTAATTATTGCCTGAGTATGAAGTGTACTCAGGACTTTATGGTTCAGGTCCTTACCCTAGGTACTTAACTTAGTTCAGAGAGGATTAGGGGAGGAAAGTATGATTTTCCTTTAGGGTAGCATGTTCTTCCCCCATGGACAGGGTAGGACCAAGGGGTCAGGTAATGTCACTCAAGGTACTGGAAGCTGTAAGTTTTAATACTGTCTGATTTTTTTCTTTCTCACTGGTTTGCAGCCAGAGATCCGATCCAGGGATCATTCTAAAGGGAATACTTCAGGCTTTTATTTAACCCTACATATAATACATTTAGGGAGCACACTGTAGCGGTATAGTGAAAAAACTCAGTTGTACTGTAGGAAACAACATTTCGGGGGTTAATCTTCTTCAGGTGCCCGAGGAAGGTGTTTAACTCCCAACATGCTTTGTCCTTGTCAACACTTTTTGTTAAATAAACTGAGTCTTTTTATCTACAGTGTGCTCCCTACATATATTATATATATTGATAGTAGGCAAGAAGCTTTGGGGATGCACCTGACTGAACATTGACTGGTTATTGAATTTAACCCTAAGCTTGTGAAGGTTCTCATTCATCCAGGTCATGGTATATCTGTTGTATTCAATTAGATCAACTGGACTTGAAGTTTAGTTCTTGAAGACGTTTCGCTAGTCATCCTACTGGCTCAAATAAGTTAGGGTTCTACCTTTTGAAGATTGTAATGTTAACATATTGGCAAAGGAACGTGACTGGTTCACGAGAGGTGTTAAAGGGACTGTCCACCCCTCTTTTAAAAAATTAGTATGTGGTAGATAAGCCCCCAAAACCTAGACATCGTTTAAGTCTTAACCTTTAATTCGGCTCCCACACAGAGATAGTATACTTACAGCCTCCTCCTCGCTCCACCGCCGCGGCTCTGCACTTCCGGGTAAGGCAGTCAGTGTCGGCCGTGACTGTGACGTCACGGCCAATCACTGACTGCCATTCCCAGACCAGTCTTCACTGCGGCTGCTCGGGAACAGAAAAAGAACAGAGCAGCCACAGTGGAGACTGGGAGAAGAACCCGGAAGCGGCGGTGGAGCGAGGAGGATGTAAGTATAATATCTCAGTGTGGGAGCCGAATTAAAGGTTGAGAATTTAACGATGTCTAGGTTTTGGGGGCTTATCTACCACATACTCATTTTTCAAAAGAGGGGTGGACAGTCCCTTTAAGGAGGCCATTTATGTGAAAATAAAGAAACCAAGCCTAAATAGAGGTGGGGGGATTCGACACCAACTGTCTGCCATGTACAATGCTGTTTTGACACCTTACTCTGGGTGTTCCTATAACACCTCTTAGCCACTATCCAATCATGCCCTTAACACTTGGCTGTGATATGCTAATTGGGATTTTCCAGGGTACATAATTGCCACAGATTCTTGTACAAGTCATTCTGAATTGAGAAAGCCAGTCGGATGACTAGTGTAATGTCTTCAAGAACTAAACTTCAAGTCCAGTTGATCTAATTGAATTGAACAGATATACCATGACCTGGATGAATGAGAACCTTCACAAGCATCTGTCTAATATTGATATTGTGCTACAGACTTTTTACACAGTCTACTACAAATTTCACAAAAAGAAAATCAGCATTAAGAACTCAAAGAAATTTGTATTGCCAAGAGTGCCCCATTCTGAAAAAGTTCAAGAACCAAATATAGAGGAACAGATTGTTGACTTGCTCCATGGTATTGTCTTATCCTGATTTTCCTAGCCAAGCTCCTGCCATTTTTCCTTTTGAGAACAGCTGTTATGCGCATTCTGTGGAGTAGCCCTTTACCTTTTGACATTTTAAGTGGTCTTTGCATATGAACCATTTTCTGCAGACCAAATGCATACCCAATCATTCAGGTTTCACCGGGACACACTTGTTTTGAAGTAATGTCGAATTAACATTAGCACCCTACTTACTTGCAAACCTACGGCTGGGCAATTTTAGCCACATAACTAGTCAGCAAATCCTGTCATCTTGTTGGAATTTGATCCCAATGCTGAAGAACTACTGCCATCAGCATCGGGATCTATTGTTCCATATAGCAATTTTTTGTTGAGATTACAACTGCAACGTTATCAGATTCCTGTACTTTATATTATGTGTTGGCACACACAATAGCATTAGCATTAAACAAGAGTAAAAAGGTATTTGCTAAGCAGCCACTTTTACTTTGAAGGATCCCCCACATTTAAATTGTGCATTGTGATTTTCTGCTTGGATTCTTGATCCTAAAATTGTTAAATATGCTAATAACAGTAAAATTAATCTTTGAACAAATGAGAAATAAGGGGTAAACCTAAGGTGCTAGTTCATTACTTACTATAGAATGCTTGTGAACAATCTTTGCACAAAGCAAGGCTGTACATTTTAAGGAAAGCTAGAATCCTGCAAATTGCAGATGTCTTCCCCACAAAGCTACTGATAATTTATAAGGTGAAAATTGCAGCTGGATGCTTGTTAAAGACAGTAGACAATTCAAGATTATTTACATTTTGGTTTTAGTTGGACAAGCAGGATATTTTCACAAATGCCATTTACCCCCAACCCATGGGAGCATGCAAAGAGGCCCAAGAGGGGTTTAAAGGGTTTGTGTTCTGTGTGATCACAAATAATGCATGCTTCACTGATCTGGAGAAGATAATCATTGTCCTGCCTGTGAAGGCTTTCAGAAAGAAATTGGCTTTGCATTGTAATGCTTGCTGAATTGTGAAGCTAAAGGTTCATGCATACGTGCGATTGTGGGAGCCGACCTGCATCATACAATGTGTATCGGCCAACAATTGTGCTATGTGTGGGCGCTTTGTCGGGCGAAACAAACGTTTGGTCAGTCGTTGTTGATGATCTGCCAGGCAAATTGGTCAACGAGGCTCAAATTAACATCTGTTCACATGGTACGATTGTCACCCAAAATGGGCGCTTATACACATGTGCGTTGTGGTTTGTCCCCCGCAATTGCAAGTATAGTATTTGAGGTTGAATAAGATATACATCCATCCAGTCCAACCCATCTAGCAATATCCTCATTTTCTGCCTAACTGTTGATCCACAGGAAGGCAAAAAACCCCCCACCAAATTTATGAAGGGGAAAAAAATTCCTTCCGGACTGGCAATCAGAAATTTCCCCGGATCAACTCTACTTTATGTATCAATACCAGTACCATATATACTCGAATATAAGTCGATCCAAGTATGTCGAGGTGCCTATTTTTACCTAGAAAATAAGTAAAACATGGTTGACTCGAGTATAAGTCGAGGGTAGAAATTATGACCACTACTGCCTTATGATTACGTATTTTTTTGTGGCTTTAGTTGCCCTTTAAATGGACAGCAGAATTCCCATACAGTAATAGCCAAATTCAGTATGGATATTACTGAATGGGAATTTTGCTGTCCATTTAAAGGACAACTAAAGCCTCAAAACAATACAGGATCAGAAGGCATCTTTTTAACAATCGATAAAATGCTCCTGGTTCAGTATTGTTTTAAGCCATTAGTTGCCCTTTAATCTCATACACTTACCCCCATTACTTGGCACCCCAGATGTTTGAAAAACTATAACTCCCAGCATGCTTTATTTGCTGGGAGTTGTAGTTTCAGAACATCTTCAGTTTTCAGAATTGGGCTTACTGTATGGGACTACTGTCCCCACCCACCCCCAGAGTGAAGGTACATGTGCAGAGAATACCGTTGTATTAGTGCAGTATGTATACACTAACCTCTTATCCTGTGAGCCAGTGTCTGCTCCGCTCCACTGCTCTAGCGCCGGGTATTGACGTCACCCGGCAGAACACTGGAGAGGAGTGTGCGGATGCCGGCTTACTGGATAAAAGGTTAGTGACTCGAATATAAGTCGAGGCTGGATTTTTAGGCTTTTTTTTTTTTTTTTTAAAGCCTAAAAACCTTGACTTACACTCGTGTGTATATACAGTAACTTGCAACATTCCTTGTTTGCAGAAACTAATCCAGCTCTTTTTTTTTTTATACTGACCAATGAAGCTGCCATTACAATGTTCACTGGAAGACCATTTGATAGCTTTACCGTTCTCACAGTGAAAAACCGTTTCTGAACTTGAAGCCTAAACCTTTTTTCTTTAAGTCTTAGGGGATGTCCACGTGTACTATGACATGCTCTATTGATGAACAATGCCCCAGGTAGTTTATTGTATGGCCCGTTAATGTATTTTTGTTATTATATCCCTATGCAAGTGCCGTTTCTCTAGCATACATAAATGTAACTTTTCCAGTCTCTCTTCATATTCAAGCTCCCCCAATCCCCTTACTAATTTAGTTGCCCTTCTCTGAACCCTTTCCATTTCAAAGATGTCCTTTTTGTACTCAGGATTTCAAAATTGCACAGCATATCCAAAATGAGGCCTTACCAATGCTTTTTAAAGAGGGAGAATAACATTTTCCTCCCTTGAATCCATATTTTTAAGTCCATAATGCATCACCTTACATTTCTCAACATTGAATCTCATCTGTCACTTAGCAGCCCATTGTGACAATCTATCTAGATTCCCCTGCAACGATTGCACATCCTTTGAAGTTTTTAATGGTCAACAAAGTTTTGTGTCGTCGGCAAACACAGAAACCTTGCTGACAATACCCACTTCCAAATCATTAATAAACAGATTAAATAGAACCCTGTGGCATCCTACTTAGCACTTTAGTGCATATTGATGAAGCCCGAATTACTCACTGCATCCTATTCATTAACTAATTTTCTAACCATGTACAAATGTGCCTCCCCAGATTAACAGACTTTAGCTTATACATTAGTCTTCTATGAGGGACTGTATCAAGACTTTGCAAAATCCGAGTATACTACATCTACTAGTCTAAATTTTGACTCACTTCCTCATAAAAGTCAAGCAAGTTAGTTTGACAAGATCTATTCCTTCTAAATCCATGCTGGTTACAACTTATAATGTCAGTCCTCGAAACATACTCTAGAACATGTTCCCTTATTAAAGGACAATTATTCTCACCTCACCCTCGTTTCTTTCCCCCCACTCCTGCAAAGTACCCATGGTGAGGACCTAAAACGCTAAGTCCTCACTTCTGGGTACTTTATAAAAGTCCTGCACTACTTACTTGTAATCTCCCTCGTGGCTCCGGTCCGATCCTCCACATTGGCACTTTGAGTGACAGGTCGCGAGGTAGCCAATCGGAAGACGCGCTCTGCAAGGAGGCGTGTCTTCCCATTGGCTGCCTCCCGGACTGTCACTGACTGTGCCAGTGGGGAGGATCTAACTGGAGCGACGAGGGAGATTACAAGTAAGTAGTGCAGGACTTTTTTAAAGTACCCAGAGGTGAGGACTTAGCGTTTTAGGTCCTCACCCTGAGTACTTTGCAGGAATGGATCGGGGAAATGGTAAGTATAATTGTCATTTAAACTTTCCAGTATCTTCTTCACCACTGATGTTAAACTTACCTGGCTGTGAACGACTACCCTTTTTTCAATATTGGAATAACATCAGCTTTTTTCCAATCTAGAGGCATACATCTGGACATGAGGGAATCTGCAAAAATAAGAAACAATGGCCTAGATAAAACTGAACTTAGTTCCCTAAGGACCTGAGGATGTATTTTTCCGTTCCAGGAGATTTATTAATATTAACTTTATTTAGTTGTTTTTGTACCATATCCTCGGTTAACCAAAGTGCACTTGCATCTTTTATACCATTATTGCTACTATACTCAATGATATTTGTACTTGGATCTTCTATAGTGTATACAGAGGGAAAAAAAATATTTAAGACATTTACTTTATCGCCATCCTCCGTAACTAGCTTATCCCTATTAATTAATGGTGCCACATTTTCAGTCCTCATCTTCTTGCTATTAATATACTTAAAAAAAATTTAGGCTTAGTGATGCTTTGTTCAGCTGTCCTAACTTCACTATTAAAGGGCATGTCCACTTTAAAAACTCAATTTTGATATCATGTTCTTAAAGGTTGCCCACCCCCAACCGCTATAATAATACTAAAAAAACCTTACAGATATCTACTTACAGCCCCTTCGCTCCCGTGAGTCTCTTCTTCCCTCTCTAACAGGAAACAGCAGAGAGGGGGCGGAGCCAATCATAGACGCAGCTTCCGGCTAAGAAGATAGTCGCAGGAGTAAGAAGGGGCTGTAAGTAAATATCTGAAAGTTGTGTTTTTTTTAGCGTTGTTATAGCGGTTGGGCAACCCTAAAATACATATCAATATCATAGCGTGTAACTCTAGGAGAAAGGGGTGATAAATGGGATCCGGAGGAGGGGGGGGGGCTCCCCTGCGCATGTCAGCATTCCTCACAGAGACTTCACAGAAGGCAGAGACCATTGGACAGGAAGATGGACACTGCTCTTCAGTTTCCTGGACTTTGGACAAGGACTACAGGAGAACCATAAGGAGCAGGAATGTAAGGTAAAGCTTTTTTTTTTAAAACTATACAGTGGGGCCAACACTTGGGAAAATTTTACATTTGGGGGTGGACAAAAATAGAAGAGCCAAAATGTGTGGGAGTTGAATGCATAATATACAAAGCTAAATTAAGAAGAAACTTCTTATACCAATGAAAATCGTTCCCACCCAACACCACCCCTTCTGATGGTAACTGGGATCAGGATATAAATCACTAGGTGCTAACCCCTGCTTTTCTTCTAGGTTTGGTATGCCAGGCTTTCAAAGACCAGTTCATAATTCTGTCTGCACCGCACCCCTCCTACAGTCTAGGAATGTTTCCAGACTGGCCAATGGGAAGCGATACCAGTATGCAACATCTAGAAGGAATCCAGGGGTTTTTACATAGTACCCAAGGCAAGAACCTATACCACGATCATTGGATTGGGGGGGGCTTATCCCCACTATAAGTCCCCTTTAACTTTTGTTATTGCTTAACTTTTTCTGGCTTCCCTTTGTAGGTGAGGAATACTGGGAGTTGTAGTTTTCAAACAATCTGGATATTTTAAAATGTAGTGTGTTCGTTCTTCAACATTCCTGTCCCTAACAATTACACATACATAAGAAGAAAAGTAATAATTTTCATTTATTTCCGATTCAGCATGGATGGCAAAAAAAAACAATTAAGTAAGTTTTGGGATTAGTCCTCTTACCCACCAGCGCTAGCACATAGGAAGTAGCTACATTTAAAAAACTTTAACTCTAATTCAATAAGAGGCACAAACATTTCCCACTACTCTTAATATCCAGCAACAAATCAGATAATAATTTTTTTACTGGTCTGCTACATAAACATTTGAAACTCTCTGAATGGTTGATGCAGGTTAACAGCATAAGCCTCATACACACGTGCGATCGTGGGTCACAACACGCGACGCACGATGTGTCCGAACATTCGTTTTGGGCGATAATCGGCCCTTTATCGGCCGAAAGAGCCGGTCATTCAGAGATCTGCCCGGGTCGGCCGGGCAATGATCCCTGACCAAACAGCCGATAAAGTGCCCATACACGGGCCGATTAGCGGCCAAAACGTACGTTCAGACACATTGTACGAACGTATAGACAAAATTTTGCACCTCTTTTTTTTTTTTTTTTTAAATCCCCTGCAAAAACACAAGGATGGAATAAAAAATTTAAACTTTTAAGGGGTGAAAATGTGCTTTTTTAATAATTGAGAAACTAGAAGCTTTGTAAATTACAGGGCATTATAGGATCATCTTACAGTTGTATATTATAACGTTTCAATATTATTGTACAGTTGCTAAATATTATACCAGATAAACAGGGTTGAATCATTTTGTAGAGAAATTTTAGACCCTGTCAATGTAATCATATATAATTCATCAACCATACCTCGGTGCTTGCATCATGTTATTAACCACATTTTGGTCATACAAAAGCATCTTCCATCAATATCATAATTGTAGTCTCCTCCTTTGCACTGGTTGGTATGGGTGAGTATTCTTACCACTTAATGTTGAGCCAAACTAGAGCATATAGTTGTACTCATGCACATGGCTTCTTGCTGTGTCCTCAACAGAGACTTTATCTACTTTGTGTGCAACCCAGTTATTGCCTATGATGTCCGCATCATGGCCACCATTACGGTAACTTTTGAGGCAGCTAGATGTGGCAAGATATTGCTTGGGTTGTGCAGACTACAGGGAGATGTTTGGATTTCAAAAGTGGAATGGTCAATGATTATGGTTGGTGGATTTGAAATCTTGTGGATAGACATGCTCTTTAAGTGATGAGGTATTAGAATACATTTCAGCTTTCAAGAATATATGGAAGTGCCAGCATGTTTTGTACAAAAGAATGTATAGAAAATAAATTATAATAAACAAAAGTGAGTTTTTTTTATTTTTCTTAAATGGACCATTTCATAACTTACAGACCTTAAAGGATCTGCTACTGACTGCTTGGTGACCGATATCTATGCATAACTTCAGTGTAGTCGATTCCATGCCTTCATGGGCAGACCTATCTATAGGTATAGAAGGCTCAGTGCAAAATGTGTATACTTTGCAGAAAAATTTAAACAAAGTAAACAACATTGCAAACGTTGCAAAAAGATTTAATATTCCAAAATGCAAAGATAGCTGTTTTTGTAGATATTGCATGAACTGTAAATATTCCTTAAGTAGAAGGATGTTGTTGGTAGTTGACTCGGTGGATATAGACTTGGATGTCATTGTGGATAATAGGAATAGAATTTCTACTCCAACTTTTTTTCGGTTTGATGTTTCAATGGTCAAAATTTCTGTTCCACATCGAAATCTATCTGTTGTTTAGTCCAAGATTAGATGTTTGTAATTTTGCAGTTTCAACAGTTGAAATTCTGCATTGAAATCTGGGACTGTTCCGCAAACACGCAGCAAGATTGTACATCCTTAGTGGATCATAAGTTTTGTATATCTTAATTTTCAGGTGGTGTCTACTAAAGAAAAGAAAATACTTTCCTTTATAAGCAGCATAAATGTATAGGAAAACATGGTTCTGCTTCTTTAAGAAAGTCATTAATATGGTTAATAATGAATTTAAAGGGGTACAGAGATGCTCAACTAAACTGTAGAGAGGAATGTAGATCTTGGTGATGTTAGGACATGCATGTACACAAGGGCTTAGGCTATGAACATGTACAGTTGTGTATCTGCATCATACATCACTTACAACTCATGTGCCCTTTTCTTTGCCTTTCTGCCTTCTTTAACTTATCAGGAAACCTCCATGGGGACTTAATAAATATCACTTCCATAAGCATGGACACGGACATGGAGCAGATTCCCTGCTGTGAATTATTCATCAGCTACTTCAGTGTTTTTCTCCTTTCTTGCTTCCATTTCCCTCCATAGATTTCTCAGTTTACAGCTGGTATTTGCATTCAGTACCTTTTTTTTTAAATTTTAATCTGGGTTTTTTTCCAATTACAAAAAAACCCTCCCTTTCCAGTATAGTCATTTCAAATATAATCCGCTTCTTGAAGCAGGAGCTGGTTGTGTTCCTTTAAAGTAAACAGACAAGAAAAATGGTTTTCAGGAAAGAAGTGTTTATGTTTAGGGGTTGTTGCAACATCAAGTACGGTAATGCTTTGACAAATTCCATTCAAAGGCACACCCATAATCTTTGTTGGGGTAAAAAAAGTTCTTAAATGGGGTTAGCTACAAATCAGATCAGGACTGCCCTACTTTTTTCTTTCATTCTCTGCCCAGTTCTACACTTAATATTCTTGTTAAATAAGAACAGCAGGGTGTTATAAACTGGAAAATGGTAGTTTTTAGTTGGAATGGCTGCATTATCAAAAATAAAAGACATGGTTCTATTAAAAAAGTCCTTCCCATGCAGTGGCGTAACTAGGAATCACTGGCCCCACTGCAAAACTATGAGGGGCCCCCTATCCGTGCTTCATTCATAGAAGTTTTCTGGGAGGAAGCTATATCTGTCATAGGAAAAATAAGTTGGGGCCCCCCTTGGCTCCTAGCCCCCCTGCGCTATTTCCCCTGGTAGTTACGGCCCTGTAAAATTCCTGTTTGTAAATGTTACTTTTATTAAGATATTTTTCTGTGAAAAATTTGCTATCATGTGGAATTTTATATTACTCTACAACTGTGGGACTTTTTTTTTTTTTTTTTTTTTACAGAGACTGGCTTTGTTGGGAAAGCGGAGACAGAGATGCAAATGGATGGGGTTGGAATTATATTTAGGGGCTCTTTTAGTGACAGCCTTTTGGTTTTAGTGTTATATTGATGTATATTCTCTCTGTACTTTGTATTGCACTTTGTTACATTTTTTTATTAGATACGTGCACTTTTTTGATCCCCCCCCCCCCCCAGGGTGTAGCTTTTTTATTGACTGTTTGATCCACTATATTTAGAACTTTTCTTGTAAGATTACCATATTGGAGTGCCTTGGATTTTTGTATCCAAGTCCAGTCAGTCCTTTGTATAGTCTTGTGTTAGCCTATTTTTTTGTTTTTCAGATGGAGACCCTAGGGTCGTGTAACTGACAGCACACACCCCACCAAGGGTTTGGTTCTTACTATATTTGGGATACTTTGTGGCAACAAATATATATTGCCCATAGCTTTAATGTTCATTTTGTGACCCAAACTTTACAGGGCTTTTGTGGCTTAAATATCCTAATGTAAATCATGGACCTCAAATTAATAAATGTGTCTGAACAAAATTAACTTGTTGACACAAACTTTTAATAGCAGTTGTTAGAATACTTTGCTATGACTGATAGCGATTGGTTGAAACAAAATAATTGGCAGCAAAATTACCCCCCCCCCCACCCACAATTTTTTTCTGATTCTGGGGGGGGGGAAAAGTAATTTAGTTTAAAGCAAAAGTTTTTTCCGGTATTATCGCAGAAATTCTAGTCAATTGGACTGATATATTGGACCGTGTGTGCACAGCCTTTAAGAATTGTGCTCTATACTGTAGTACTAGGATCCAATCAAGTGTCTCAATCCTCCATCTCCAAAGCCATCCACACACTCCAATGAATTAATTGACAGTAAAGTTAGATAGGGAGAGACAATCCACCATAGTCTCTGCTGTGAAATAACGATTTATTTAGACAAATTGTACCAAAACCAGCACAACATGTTTCAGGTTACAAGCACCCTTTTTTTAAGTGCAGAATCGGCACAATTTCTAGTTAAGTAATGAGATATTGATAACCCTAAATCTGGTTGTTAGGATTTAATGTGTCTGTCTTATGATATGTAAGCTTTTCAGTTTACATTGCAGATCTCCAACATCTGTGTTGTACCTTCTTGTAAAATGTGATTTTTAGAGCAGTAATGCCTAATGTGGGACTCCAGCTGTTTCTAATAAACTTCCTTCATCAGTCTTTTTGACACACCAGGGTTTGTGCCCTCTAGGAGGGTTATATAGTACAACGCATATTGTTTATTTTGGTAGCCTATGGTTAAGGATTTTTTTAACCTTGGAAGGGATACAGGCAGTAAAAAGGGATATAAAAATATTGGTAAAGGTCTGTACTGTCGTCTAAATTTTTTTGTTGTTGTTGTCCCCCTTCCCCTCTGACCTTAACATGAAAATAAGTTACAAGGGATTACATTTTTGTGTTTAACCCTGAGCAATAGTGTCCGCTGTCCAATTTTTTTTCTAGCAATTAGATAAAAATAATCAACAATTAATTGCTTTATAAAGAAGCATTTTATGTTGCCTTTCTAATGTTACATAGAGAAATGGAGGAGGGGAAACATGACTCGGTGGCATGGTCCTTCCGTGGATAGAGTTTCTATTTGAGCTGCTTGTCATTTGAACTGTGGGTGTCAGAATAGGTCACTGCTCAGTAATGTATACTGCCTAGCAAACCATACTTAAAGAGAAAGCATCCTTAAAAGGGACTGGGAGTTTAAATAAAAATATAGTATTTTGTAGATAGAATCTGTGGTATAACATATATTTTCTCCTTGCATTTCTGTCAAACAAGCAATTAAATTAGCTGCAGTAAAGTACTAACCATTTTACTTAAACTAAAGCTTCTGAAGCTGTTTCTTTTATCAGAATAATTTGTGTTATGCATATTGGGTAGCCATGTCAGAGATTCAATGAGGCAATTTCAGCTTTTAATCTTATGAATAAATGTTGTTGTAATGGGTCTGATTTATCTAGCATTTGCTACTTTTTTAAGCAAAAAGTAAATAGCATTGGTAATATAAACAGCTTTAAATATCACAGGACTATACTTTTATTCTTTTATTTTGAAAATGTGTTAATTACCGTATGTATTTTGCGCATCATAATATATTTTGAGTATAAATTGAGTATATATTTTTAAGTATGTTTTAGGTTGATGTTTATTAATTGGCCATGGTCTGTTTATTGCTTTAATAAAGATGAGTGTTCTGTGTGTAATTGCAAGCATGTTTAAGGCCACTAAATCTGTTTAATGACAAGAGGCAACCTACAGGAAAATTCATTAAAAGTTCTTATTGTTAAAACAGATGCTAATTTTGCCCCAACTAATCAGATGTTTAACATTTGTAAGCTAATATCTTATTGGTTGGGGCAAAATTAGCACAATTTTTAACAATAAAAACTTTAATTACATTTTCCTAAATAATTTTAGCTCTTCAACTTCTTGTCCTTGTTCTCTAATTTTAATTCAAATGCTCATACTTTATAATTTATTATTTAGCACTAGGCCTGCAGATAGCATTTTAAAGTATACAGCTCTACAGGTTACTCCTTCACCTTGGTTGGCTGACAGACATTTCTGTTTTTTGATCGATTGGCCTGAATTTTTGGTTGAGTGACTTCCACAGACCGATGTCTGTCTTTCTTTTGTCCAAATTAGGTGAAAGGATAATTGGTAAATCACAGCCATTTGTGCCAAAATATCTATGGATATCTATATATCGAATGCAGTTGAAAAAATTCTTCCGAAATTTTAAGCTGTCCAGCCAAAATACTAAAATATCTTTTGGTCTGCTGAAAATATCGACCTGTGTGTACCAAACCTTACTTCCAGTGGATTTCTGTAGCTGGGAATATCTGCTATATTCAAGGTTACAGAGCTATTGGCAAATTGATATTTTGTTAGAATGTGTTGGCAGCAACAGTTGGGTATAAGAGGAAAAGCAATATCTAATATGACACCATTTATCAAAGTTCTTGCAGTATTATTATTTTTATTGATTGAAAGACCGGTTTTAGGCTTAATTAGACCTTTTCTCTGTATTCTGTAGAGTTGCTACTTCAATAAAGTGTAATTGATCATGTTTTCTGCAGGCTCTCTTCCCTGGCATACTATAACTTTAAAATGGAAATTACTCTTTATGAAGTAGTTCTCTACAGCAATTATAGGTCTGTCATTTTCTAGAGAGAGAGCACTTAAAATGACAGTTGTCATCCAGAACCATATTGCCGAATGTATCTTCTAGAAAACAGGCAAACCTATGATATTATTTATTTTAATGTTTATACTGTATATGTTTTGCAGGCATATATATAGATATATGTTTTGCAGAGTCTCTGTATATAATTTCAGGGAGTTGCCATTAATATCAGTCTCCCTGAAATGTGTTGGAGCGTAATGTCAGTTTTTTTTTTTAGCATCTGACTGTTTTGTGTGTGTCTGTTGGGATGCATGTGTTTGTATGCAAGTGTGTCTGACTCTATACATGTGTGTGTCTATATGTAAGGGTTATGCGTTAATCTTGGGGTAGGGCTTTAGGGGTGAGTACCCTCCCACCCTCCCTGAAATAAGTTTTGGCAGGATGGGATGTCTGGTTTTGTGGATGTCCAGCCTTAAGCATTTTGCCTTAAAGATGGTAATATACTACAAAGAATCTTCAGTGGAATTAAAGTTTCTTTAATTGCAGGTTTTCTTTAATTGCTTTGTTGTTAATTGCTTTGATGTTATCTTTTCAAGGACCAATGTGGGCCACATGCCCCATTTTTCTTAGGCAGCACTCACTGTTTGTCACACACTGTTATGTTATTCTAACATGCTCAGTCTTGAGCAACTGTTGGAACTTGTCACAGCAACATGCCATCCACTTATGTACAATGAAAAAAAGGGAAACTACCTCACACACAATGGCAGTAGTGTTCCACACTCCTCAGTTAGCATCCATCCAAAAATGCAGGTAAGTAAATCAGAATATCAAAATAGAGGAAGGAACTACGGCAGACGCAGGATATGCTGTAAAAAGGCAGGTTTTATTTCTCCCACAACATGTTTCGGGCTCGCCGTCCCAAAGGACGGTGAGCCCGAAATATGTGGGAGAAATAAAACCAGCCTTTTTGCAGCATATCCTGCATCTGCCATAGTTCCTTCCTCTATTTGCAGTCCACTAAATCTCTATCCATCAGAAAAAGAAACGAAAAGAAGATTGTATGTGATAGACAGTGATTCATCCTGGCCGACCGCTAGATAGTTGCGAACGTTGGCTGGGACAATGTTGTATGGTGTGTACCCAGACTTTAACATCTTTTCAATCTGTCATCATGATTAAAGTTTAGCCTTCATTTTTACTGCTGATAAAGGGATCTAGCAAAAAAACATTATCAACTTAAACTGCCTGCTAAATTAGATAAATAGATAGTTTTGATGTATTGTTGTTTTTTTACATTGTATTACTGCCCATCTATGCTAGCTTGTCTCTTAATGTATAATTAATACTTCAATAAACGTAGATCCGCTTTCCATATAACGTACATGAGATACAAGAGCATCCCAGGGAATCTTGTACGATATGAGAAAAGAGACAGCAGACTCCCTCCCTTCTGCTGAGGAACGTCAGGTTGTATTCTTTACATAAAGGTCAGAGAGCTCCATGGGTCATTATTCACCCCCCTCAGGCTGAGTATTAAATGGTTACAGCACTGTATAGCATAGCAACTTACTCCACAAGTATAGTAAAAACTCCCTTATTGTAAAATTCAATAAATATCCTTTTTTCCCCTCCTGTGTATATTTTTATTGACCACAATTCTTGAAATGACAGCACTATGTCAAATGAGCTGCCTATATGGAATGTTAGATGATGACTTTGCTATAATCAGTGTATTGACCTAGGACAGGAAATAATATAGAGCGCACAAAGCGCTTGGTTGGTTTACAGTGTGACTGTATGATGGTTTTACGTAATTCCTTTGTTGTTTTAGACTCAAAGCACTGTGGTATTTTCTGTGAGATAATTCATACCTAATGAAGGCCTTTGCTGAAATATATACCATGCAAGGTGCATCTTAATGCATTGTTGAATATATAAGTTATCAGTCACTGACACCTTGACTTGTTAAGTAACCATAGAATTCTCCCTCCCTTCCGCTGCTCAAGCACGCATACCCGCACTCTGGCTGCAGCTCCTTAGAAATGCAACTTGCTGAGCTCTTCGTAACCATGGAAATGGGTGGCATGGGATTCTAGGCTGCCCTCCCCCCTACTATTATGCACTTGTCTGAGAATGGGTAGTGTGATTTGTGGTGTGTAGCTTGTAGCAGGGGGGGCTTTCATTGTGTTGGGGAGGGGGGCATGCAACAGCTCTCTGATGGATGGGGGTGGAGGGATGCAGACAAGTTATGCAAGGAAAAGAAGCATCATTTATCACTTGAAGTAAACCAATCCTGTTAGCATTTAAATTATTTTCTCTCTATTTATTTATAAAGCCATTTGGGCTACATCAAGGTTTGACTTAAGTAAATAATACATTTTTATAATGTATTTTAGCTAAAAGGGGAACAAAAATAAATACCATCTTGCTAGTTGGGAAATAAATCTACCGTAAGTATTTGGTAAGTATTTCTGTGTGATTCTGCTAAATTAGCACAGGGGAGTAATGGCTGACATAACTTCCCTTGCACGGTTCTGGATTACCGTATATTGTGTATACATCCAAATCTCACACACAAGTATATTTTCCATCCTGTAGTCTACCTATTTGCTTGTCTGAACACAAATATTTACAGTGCAAGAAAAATAATATTGGGGTTCAGGGTTTGGTAACGGTAGTTATTGGTTTGTATTTTTTATTATATTGTTCTAAATATATATAGATACATTTAAAACATGTTGGACTTTATTGTGCATAATACAATAACAAAGAAAACAAGTGATAAAGAATCCTGACAGTTTTCAGTTTTCATTCATTGTAGTTTGCCTGTAAAAGGTATTACATTCCAAAAATATTTCCTTTTTTCATTGGGTAATGGGGAACACAGTACATCTCTTTGTTACTTCTTATTCCTAGTTGAAACCGTAATGATTCAGAGATGAAAGAGTGGATTCCAAAACAGGAAAACATGTTTAGTTGCAGGCCTGAAGTTTGTGCGTTTTTCTGTATAGTTTCACATTTGTACTTCTATTAAACTTTCATCATTATTTTGTAAATTATTAATTTTATTTCTTTAAAGAGCATGTCCACCCGAATTTTTTTTTTTTATATGGGATTCCCCATGGGCTCCCAGCCCAACCGCATAATTTATTTTTTTAAAAAGCCCCCAAACTCTACTTACCTCCCCTCTTTCCTCCGCCGCGCTCCGGCCCTCTGCTTGCTAGAAAATGCAAGCAGAGGGGCGGGACCGGCAGCCGCGTCTGTGATTGGCTGAGCGGCAGCCAATCACGGACGCGGCTGCCGGCAGCTCACTTCGCCGGAGGAAAGAGGAGAGGTAAGAAAGTTTGGGGAGCTTTCTAAAGGTACAATATTGCGGTTGGGGCTGGAGCCCTTGGGGAATATATTATAAAGCATTTTAGCTAGGGGGAGGGAATCGAGAGAGGGTGGGAGAGGGAGGGAGAGGGAGGAGAGGGAGGGGGGAGAAGAGCGCAGTAACGCATGGCAAAAATCTACCTGAGGCCAGGAAGCAGGCAGTGTCCTATATGGACCTGCTAGCCTGGTGGGCAGTTTTTGGGACTTTGGGGGGGCACTACCGGAGAACCCTATGGAGCTGGGATGTGAGGTAAGGATTAAACTACACTACATGTGGGCCCGGAGTTGGGGGGATTATAGTTTTGGGGGTGGACATGCCCTTTAAAGGGCATCTTCACCCATGAAACAAAAGACTGGTCACTTTTCATTTACCTGCCCCCAGCCCCTCCTGATCTATTCATTGCTTTATTAAATGTATTACTAATGAGATATTAAAGGATAATTATTGCCTACATTTTGTCAGAGTGAGCTTGCTCCTCTTCATGCAGTCAATGAAAGCGGAGACTGTTAAAATGACAGCCAATGACCGGCTGCTGTTTTCCCTGCCTTCTCTACACATGCTCAAGCTTATTGGGGCAGAGAGAATTCAAGGTAGCCTTGATTTTGATGACAACATGATTTTGGTGCAATTTCAGGTATTAAAGGGTAACTCCAGCCAAAAACCTAAATGATTTTCGAAGCATTAAACCCCACCCCCCAAACCCCACTTGGTTTTAATCTTTCCTTATACGAACTTGCACACAGGCAATCCCTTGCCACGTCTTCCTGGAAATGACTGTCAGTCATGCCCACGACTGTGACGTCACAGCCAATCACTGGCAGATTATTACTGAACAAGCAGTTGCGAGTGCGCCTTGAGTGGAGGAGCTAGGACTTTAGGTCGGAGAAAGGTAAGATTGGATGTATTTTTTAGGCTGCCCTTTAAGATAAACTACTGCAAATCTCTGGCTTTCCAAGTTTCTATCCCAACCTCACAGTTGAAGCTGCTTAAAATTAAGTTCAGTAGTCACCCAAACCATTTAATACCTTAAATCAGATTTGTACTACTTCAATTATTATATTCCTAGTAGATATTAATACATTTATTTGGAACAACTGTAAACCATTATCGGGCAGCATGGTGGCTATGGGGCAGCACGGTGGCTCAGTGGTTAGTCCTGAGTTAGAGTCCACCCTTGGACACATCTGCAAGGAGTTTGTATGTTCTCCCCGTGCTTGCGTGGGTTTCCACCGGGCACTCTGGTTTCCCCCACAATCATAAAGATATACTGATAGTTTGTATGTGTACATAAAAAAAAAAAATATATATATAAAATACATACATAAATACATAAAGCCTGTCTACCTTACAAAGGCTATGTCATCCAGGAGGTGCTGCCTTGCCCTCTCTTTTTTTTTTTTTTTGTGGCAGCAAGGCTTTCACAGACATAGTCCACCAAATACCGTGTGACTGGTGGACCTAGAACAAGTATTTTCAAACTGTGTGTCTTCAGATGTTTGAATAGTACAACTCCCAGCATGCCCTGGCTTCCCTCTGTAGTTGAGGAATGCTGGAAGTTGGATTCTCAAACGGTGTGCCTACAGATGTTTGAAAACTACATGACCTAAAATAAGTGAGACTCACTCTTTTCCACATCCTTCTTTAGCCCTCTACCGCTACCAAAATAACCATCAATTACATAAAATATACTCTTAACAAACTGGTGGCAGACTCAATCCACATGACTCCTTACCAACCCCTACTCCTTGCTGATGGCCCGTTTATTTAATCCTACATTTCTATCAGGCTGTTTTCCCATTTAGTGGGGTATATGGATACAGAAAGGGATAACATGACATACATGTGGTTGAACAAAATAAGCCAATACAATAGGTGGAGGCCACTAAGACTGAATCTTCCTTTTACTGAATTGTTTTCCAATTCTCAAGAACTGCACTTTACATCCCCAATCATCAATAAAGAGGAACAACCCACCCTCACAAACCCCATAGAATAGATAGCATATGTGGTTGGGTGACCAGCTTTCAGATGACCAGTGGTCTATTATTTTTCTTCAGGAAAAGTTCAGTCAGTGTCCTAGTACATTGATAGCACTTAACCCTTGTAAGACTGCACACTATAAATCCATTAATTTATCCTAATTGATTCAGAGACAAGAGGCACATACAGCCCACTGCTTGTGGTTTTGTCCCAACGCACATAAACCTGGGAAATATGTTTTGAATTGATTAACTATGTGCTAAAAACAGATTTGACTCTCAATTCTATACCTCCTCTATATCTGTGCAGTGATACATTTGTCCTCCTAGCAGCCTCCTGGAAATCCTCTGCTCTCACTAAACAAGAAATAATACAAAAAATGTAACGCATTTCATGAAGGGACACCATCACTAACTTTAATCAGTGACCAGCGACCTAATGAGAATGCATATATCCTTTTTATTCAAAATCTTTTCCTCTCTCCTCTTTGTAGTATGGCTTTCAAAGATAAATACTAGGTATAGTTTCAGGTTAGGTAGATTTTGGTCCTTGCAGATCTGGAGCCTGTTGGTGGGGTGGGTTGTTGGTAAAATGCAGTCATTGCAAAAGGAAAGCGTGGGTTTGGGGATTTAGTTCCCCCTTTAAGAGAATTGCATGAATGTAGGCTTGCTTTTTGTACAGTTTAAAGGAACACTACACCCCCAAAATGGCCATTCCTTATTAAATGCAAGTGGAGATCTTTGCCAAGATATTCACGCTTGACCACGAGGGGAAGAGGGAGCATCCAAAATGTCTACCAAAAATGCCAATTACTCTTTAAATCATTCCGGAACGCATAGTGCAGAATAACCTGCCTGCTTACACTGTATAATAACATGTGACCAGTGATTGGATTGTGTATGGGTCTCTTAAGAGTGCCATACAAGGACCAATCCCGAACTGGTCCGATAATTTTTTCCCCCTAAATTTCATAATAAAGCTAAAAATTGGCAGACTTACCCAGTCGGTGCTTAGATGAACAAGAAAAAGATTGTTTTTTTGTAATGGGGTGTGTGAAACTGACTGATCATTTTGCTGTATTTCTGCTGCTTGTTTTATTTCTCACACACTACAGTAAGATATCAAGGCTTTGATGCTCTTTGTCCTTTTTAAGAAAAATTGATTATATGACATGTAGCAGCATTGTGACGGTTCCTCTCATGGATTCATCAAATCACTGTCAAGCTGTTTAAAGAAAGTGATGAGAGGTGGTGAGGGGGACATGCTATGTCTGGCTTATAGTGACATGTTACAGAATCGCTGAGTGAGCTGTTCTTTTCAATTGGGAGAGGTGAGCTGGCATTGTGCCATCTTGCCATCCTTCCTCTCATCTGCCTATATCTCTGCTTACTGTATGTTATTTGTATATTTTTTCTCTCTTTGCTGCCAAACAAGTGTGTTTTGTTTTTTTTGTTCAGTAGATTTTTTTTTATTAGACAATGTTAACTTTGTACAATGTCAAATTTTTCATACTTCTTAGTTTAAAGGTGAACATTACAAGCATGTTTTATAATTATATAATACAATTAAACAACAAATGGTGACTTACAAACCAACAAAAAAAAAAATATATATATATATATATATATATATATATTATATATATATATATAGTTATCGGCGTTTGTGCACTCGGGCGCCACCTTTCCCCCAGTTATAGTATCGTCTATCCTATCACTGTTGTATTGTAGATCTTCCTTGAATGGGTACTCATTATTTTCGAGTGGTCCATCCTGAGTTCCCAGTAAGACCAGATTTTAGACCAGTCTTGAGATTGTTTTTGAGTGTGGCATTTAGATATTCATTAGAATGGATCCACCATATCTTTTGTATAAGTTCAGCTCTACAAGGGGAAGATGACTTCCATGTGCGAGCTAATGGGCATCTTGCCACTGAGCAGATTTGCATTATAAGTTTGGAAGCATGAGTATTGAATTCCTGTGGAGCCAAGTTAAACAGATCAGTGTAGGGGGATAATTGAAGAGATTGAGCAAACACCTCTACGATTAGTTTCTCGCATTCAGACCAGAATTTTCTAAATTTCAGGGCATGTCCACCAACAATGAAGCTGATCTGCTGGATGCCACATTTCCTAAAACAATTAATTGGTAGCGAGGGATTAATTTTGCGTAAATATGTTGGTGTTATGTACTAGTTATATAGGATTTTAAACAATTTTTCTTTAATTATAAAGTTAGCTGAGCATTTATGTGAGTTTAGGAAAATTTGTTGCCACTGCTCCTCGTCCCTCTCCTCCTAAAGTCTGTCTTCCCATTTAATTGACTTTCTTTTTGTTGGTTGTAATCCTGCCTAATTATTGAATCATTATTTAATATTAGTGTTTCAAATTTAGTTATTGGTTTGTTTTGGGTTAGTCGGAGGATTGTTTCTGAGTATTTGTAGAGTTGCATATAGGTGTAACAATTTTTCTTCGGGTAATTTGCAATTGTTTTTTTGCTTCGTACTATTTGAGTAAGGAACCATTTGTGTTACAGATATCTTGAACTCTGCTAATTCCTCGTGATAACCAGAACTGTGCTGGTATATTGAAGAATTGGGTTGAGACGTAAGGTGTATAGAAAAATCGTGCTGCTTTGGACAGTAGGGTTATTAGTTTATTCCAATGATTAGATTTATCCCAGAACTTTAGTGAGTTTCGGATAATTTGGGGTGTGGATTTTTTTAATGAATTTTCTGTCTTTTTTTATTTTTTTATCTGTCCATAATATTGAGCTTGTGTGGGAGGGGGCCATGAGATTGCGTTCAATATCTACCCATCCTATTTTCCCCATTCCTGAAATCCATTGCAATAATTGCGTTAATCTGGCTGCTTTGTAGTAATTGTGTAGGCCAAACAAAAGTTTAAAATGCGAAGAGCAAAGTATATTCTGCATACTTTATTTAATACTTCCTTTTAGGTCGTTTTTTTAATGTACATTTCTAAAGCAGCATATGTTTCTGTCTCTGTGTAGTCTTGTATAGTTTCAGAGGCATATTTTGCACATCCAGATAAGCTGTCAGTTTGTTAGGGAATTTAGCTTGTATAAGGCTTTATTAAATTGAGGCTACAATACTTAATTGGAAAAAAAGTCTATCGTAAATCTGATTTTCAAATTTTTCACATGCGTTTTCAGTAAATGTTGCCCATGTGTTGTTAATCATTTAGGCAAATTAAAAATCTAGAAATGTTTATTTGCAAATTGTAAAATGTATATTTCATTTACAGGATATAGGACCTTCACACCCTTTTATTTCCTGACTGAGCCAGTGGACACAGTGACTTTACGTGGTTCTTCTGCTGTGCTGAACTGCTCTGCTTTTTCTGAGCCAACGCCAAAGATTGAATGGAAGAAAGATGGGACCTTTCTAAATCTTGTATCGGATGATCGTCGCAAGCTGTTACCAGATGGATCATTGCTAATTAACAACATTGTGCATTCTAAGCACAACAAGCCAGATGAAGGAATTTACCAGTGTGTGGCTACTGTTGAAAGCCTGGGAAGTATAGTTAGTCGTACTGCCCGACTTTCTGTTGCAGGTGAGAAGCATTTTAACACACAGGTTGTCCAAGAAGTGACAGGTTCTCAATAGCAATGATTTTTATTTTTAAATAATATTTCCTATTACATAGCCTTTAAACCCTGCAGATCACTTTAGTGACCCTAATTACTCTAGGCTTATCCTGGAGTGTTAAGATAATCTGGGCTGGCAACTTAGATGCTGGGGTTTTCAGTATATGGAAGCAGTCTGGAGGAGGAGCAGTGAAGATCAAAAGTTAAAGGGCATGTCCAGTCAAAGAAAAAAAAAAAGAAAGCTTTTGATATAAATGCAGAGCACCCCCACCCCCAAACTGAGTTTTGCATTATATAGAAATGCCAAAGATGCACCCGAAGGGACTTACCTTACCCGGTCCCTTACTTTTGAACAAAAACAGGAGCAGGGAGACTCTGCTCTACTTCCTGGTTGTGCCTGTCAGGCAATTGGGTGTGACATTGTGCCTTAAGTTCCACGCCAGGAAGTAGAGTGTCCATCCGATCTTTCTATCAAAATCCTTTCTCCTACAAGTTTGTTAATACCTGTCATGTGTAAACAAACAAAAATTCCAATCAAATGATAAGGCAATTAATGTAATTTCAAAATTTTGGAATCCAAAACTTTCAGCCTGCCTGTCTTCATCAGATAGTTCCCTTCCCTGTCATTGACCATAATCAATGCATTATCCATTGGCTAAAAACCTAACACTGTAGGTAATAATAAGCATGTTTGGTCCCATTAGGACCAAAACTGCAGTCATTTACATTTTAAGCAGCTTATGTTTAATTTTAGTTTTAGATTGTAGTTTGTGGTCTTGTATACCATCCTTACCGTGTTTACTTTAAGAATTCACAAGACAGCCCCATTTACTGCACTGGTCTGGTATAGGTGGGCTTGTACTGTTACTATGCACACCTCCGTTGGGTTTGCCCAATTATAGCATGCTATGCATATCAGAACATGCATTTCCTTGGCCGACCTTTAGCATATTTGAAGGAGGTTATACCTCTACACCAGATAGACATAACCAGATTGAGAAAAGGCGGGGCCAGACCAGCACCTCTAGTTCAACTTGGCATGTTGCTGGATATTTAACCAAAACCCAGGGTTGTAGACCTAACAGTTTAGCAGTTTATTTCTTGATCCTTAAGGAGAGGATTGGAAGATAGTTTAGTAACAAAAATCAATTGTCTGGAAGTAAAGGGCCAATATAATGCTCTAAAAAGTAAAGCCACATACAGATGTAAGATTGTCTACAAACAGCCAACCAACTAACCATTTTGTGTTTGGCAGCTTCTGTAAGACTATGAAAGCTGCCATACACGTTAGATTGCCACTGGCATGGTCGTTCTTTAAACGTTTGTTGGCCACTTCAGCTGTGTCAAACATCTGTACTAGGAACCAGGGAGCCAAAACAGTTTACTGGTAACAGTGATTTGTTTTTGTATACAGGCTTGCTTTCAGTGTTGTTTTTGATGCTGATTTATAATATAACTTTCTGGAAGGGTATAGTACAAAAAAAGCTTCTCTCTTCAAATTATCCAGTGAAATTTAATTTGTCAATAATTCAGTATAATTTTTTAAGCTCATTGCTAATAAATATAAGCTCAGGACGATGAATTGAAAACCCCTTTATTTATTTCATTTTTGTAAATGTTTCTTTATAAATGGAATTCTTCCTTTTCTTGTGTAGTTGCTTATACAAAATTACAGGATCGATGAGAGAATGGGACATTGCTGCTGAGTAATTCAGCGTGAAGTAGGGGTGGAGAGTGTGGGCCACATTGCCTGCAGGTCTTTAAACGAACACAGCATTGAGCTGACAATATTTGTTGGAGTCACTAATTGTATTTTAGGGTTATAGACACAGTGTCAGACATATTCACACTCTCTGCAAGAACTCCTTGATTGTATCTATCAATATCTTCCTCCCCCCCCCCAATTCTCCCTTTTTGTAGTATTATTTCTTTCTGCTTTGTTTTCTTTGTTTAGCTACTACTCTGACTGTTTACACCAGTCTGTGTCTTAAATATTTGACGATATTTAGTAATTAGTATGAACTAATAATTTCTTTTGCAGATGAGCTGGATGTTTTTAGATATGAGATCTGCTAGAGCGTTTTGTTTCCCCACGTATAGGTTTTACATTTTAACCCTTGCTGAGATGCTTATTTCTTGTTAATGGAAAAATGGTATGAACATGTGTTTGCCATATTTTTTCTTGAGTGATCTTAAATGATCCCTGGATGGGACTACACTGGTCAGAGAAATTTATAATGTAAGACTTCAAAAGGAAGATTTTGTAACATTAAAAATATAAAACCCAGCTATGAGTCAGTTTAACAGGAGGTAATATAAATCTCTGCTAAGATGGTATAAAAAGGAGAAGCGACACCATCAGTGAGGCTAAAGCAGCTAAAATTGCATAATTAACTTAGAAATTGATATAATTTAATTTCTAGTGCTGCTCATCCTTGCTGCTAGTCTTCAAAGACTTGAATGTGATCACTATAGGAAAAGAGGTGGCATTAAATACTGGATAATTTTTAAGGTATATAGTCAAAAGAAGTGGCCCTGATTCCAATTATGAGAGAACCTCTGAACTTAGTCTTTATTATTATCATTTATTTTTACATTTAAGATATGTTCCCAGTGTTTTCTTTTTATAAGAAGTGAACTGCAGATTGTAAGACGAGTAAATGTTTGCAACTTAACCCTACCCTCCGTTAGCTTCACAGAAAGGTTAGAAGAAAGCCTCGTAACCTAGTATGAAGTGGGCATGTAAACCCTACTATGAATCTACACATATAGTTTTTTTGGAAGAATAAATTTAAATTGATGCAGTTCATCAAAAAAAGTGAAAGCGTTTTCCAAACCTTTACCCTGGCTGCTACCAAATCCAGCATTGGGTGCACATAAAAGGGCAAAAGTATTTGATTTCCTCATTCCTCTCCCAAAGAAAGTACCCGAGGTAAGGGCCTTATCCATCAAATCCTCACCTCCTGAGTTTATGTTGTTTGAGCAGTTTAAGGCTTTCAAAGTTGCAACGGTGGTTCCTATTCAGTCCAGAAGCCAGACAATAGGAAGACACTCTTGCAGGGTGTTTCTTTCTATTAGTCAGTCTCTGGATACCATTGTGGAGATGAGACCACACTCTGCTCAAATAAGATAAACCCAGGGGTGAGAACCTAGCTGTTTTTGTTCTTACCTTGGGGGAGGAAGGGGGCAATAGTGTTGCCATTAGTTGATTTAGTAATGATTATGCCTAAATACTGGAATTACACTACTACTTGGACATGTTTCCAATTTTTAGAGAGGCATGTTAGTTATTAAGGATATAGTAAGGAGCTTGTCTGCCACGTATAAAACAATGTCTTCATAAAGTCTTAGGTAGGGATCTATAAGTCCACAAGAAGAGACTCCTAAGACCAGGAATGAATCACAATTATATGTCCAGAGGCTCTATTGCAATTGCTAATAAATAAGGGGAGAGAGGGAACAAGGTGGGCCAGAAGAGGTGATTATGCCATTAATTTTTTTTGTAGGAGTGTGCATAAGAAGCGTGTCACAAAAATATGTCAGGGAGTGATCAGAGATGCCTCTCTGAAGATGCAATATGCGGTCTATTAAGTTTTTATTCTATTAGTTTTTTACAGAGAAAAATATATATTTTATATGTGATAATGTATTGTGTTCTTGAGTGCCATGTAAAAAAGGCATATTAAGTGGGGTTTAATATCTGCATGCAACCATCCACCCCCAATCAGAATTTATCCTAGGAAGGGGAGTAAAGCTCCACCCAGATGTGCACACACGACACATGGCCATTTTAGCTTACAGTTGGTTAGTGTATTGGCTGTCGGGCGTCTTCTGACTAACCACACATACATAAATGAATTGTCAGCCATTCGTTTTGCGGTTGAGTGCTGCGTATGATATTGCACATCTGCACGGAGCTGAACTCTAAAGGTAGGTGCCTGATTGGAAACAGTTGGATGGAATATATCAAGGGTTGGGTGAGTAATTTATAATCCCCCTATGGTAACATAGGCTGAGGGGTAGACAAAGATTTAAGATATATATAATACATAAGGCTAGGCATTTTCAATAGGGAGGTGCAGTGGCGAGAATCTATATTAGTCACTCAGTGAGGTCACTGAGTGACGTCCTGTATTCCACTGCCCCTTCCACTGTCTCCCCCCTCCCTGTATTAGTTATTTATATAGGAAGCCCTGTTTATTGTTGACAGACAATGTTCGGTCCTTCTTTCTCTTTCAATAGGAATGGTAATTAACTATTTATACACTAAACAGGGATTCCTATATAAATGACTAATACAGGGAGGGGGAGAAACAGTGGTAGTGGACAGGTTTTTTTTGGGCTGACCTTATTTATTATAAGAAATAATACGCTACCTAAAGTGTAGTATATGGATTTACTCAGCCTACGGCCTTGTGCTTCTATATGGTCATGGAACTCCTCGGTGGCGTAATATCCTTATATTACACTGTAGGTAGCGTATTATCCCTTATATAATATTCTAGAACAAAGTGGAGATATAAATAAGCAGAATAAACAATGGTGGAGGTGCACTCTACCAAACTAGGGTGCAGACACCTCTGTGGGTTCTTCCCTTAGGAACCGATGGATTTCACAGGAAAAAAGGTAACTGAGGGTCGCACTCCAAATCTTTAGAAATATTTATTATAAACCACACATATTCACGTCACAACGTTTCGGGGAATACCCCCTTCTTCAGGGGGTATTCCCCCGAAACGTTGTGACGTAAATGTGTGTTTATTTCTAAAGATTTGGAGTGCGACCCTCAGTTACCTTTTTTCCTGGAGATGTAAATAATCCTAAACACTTTTATTTTTATTGACTTCTATGAAAATTTTTAAGCTACCTTAAAAATTAGTTTGCTCCTAGAAATGTATGTTATGAAAAAACTATTTTAATTAGATTACCCAAATCTACATACGGTATATGTGTACACAGACTTAACCAGAAAATTACCCAAATTAGGGTTATTACATTTGAAAATCCGTTTTCCCGTGCTTTAAAATTTTCTATTTAGTGCGGTGCCATGTGTAGATGCTTCGGTGGGCAAAAAGGCTGTTCGGTCAGGCCTGGTTGACAGATCCACCCACGACCACCCATACTTATGAATCTTTAGCAAAGATTGCACTTTTTAAACCCAAACCTTTCCCATTTCCAGTGAAATACCCTACCAAACTATATATATATCTATCGGTGTTCCATTCTTGCATTTGTATACACAGAATTACAGATGCAAGTCTCCATATAATTTTACACTGGTTTACTATAACCAGATTTCCCCAAAAAATAGAATTTATTCACACATACACCACTATGGAGTAATAAACTTTTTCCCGAACTACAAGGACTTCCCGGGAGATCACTATGCCTTGCAGCGCTGAGGTCCTGAGTTTGATTCCACCCTTGGACACAACTGCAAGGAGTTTGTATGTTCTCTCTGTGCTTGCGTGGGTTTCCTCCAGGCACTCTGGTTTCCCCCACAATCATAAAGACGTGCTGATAGGTTGTATGTGTACATAAAGGGATTAGATTGTAAGCTCTTCAGGGCAGGGCCTGATGTGAATTGAGTAAATAATTGTAAAGCAATGCGGAATTTGAAGCGCTATATAAGAAATAAAATACATACAAATACATTATACCCTTCCAGAACCTACAAGAAAAACACAAACTACCCAACTCAATGCACTACCGATACTTGCAAATCAGACATGCACTTAGGAAGTACATCATACAACTCTCCAATGGCCCCACTAAACACCCCATTATTGGAGTGATACGCATATCTACAAGATTTAGATGGTGAACAATGGTCAGAAATTGTAAGCTCCTATACATATGCCTCACCAGCAAAAAACAACTAGATGATACAGTTCAAAATAATCCACCAAGCCTATTGCTCACCTAAACAACTGAAACACTTTAAACCCCCCAATCTGTCAGAATGCCCCAAATGCTACAGACCAAATACAGATTTTATACATCTCCTCTGGAGTTGTCCCAAAATCTCCAAAGTCTGGGAACAGTTCCTAACCCAACTTTCACCCCATCCCCTACAAAACTCACTAGCATTATGTATATTCGGAGTGACGGAACAATAAATATGGTCTATCCACGAACTAATGTTCATACAAGCAGCTTTGTTCTATGCCTGTAAAACAATCACTCTGAGATCGATGTCACATAAATGCCCAAAGTTGAAGACCTGGATCAAGTTAATTAATAGAGATCTGCCCCTTTTACGAATTCTGTATAAACATAGGAATAGGATAGGAAAAAAAAAATCTGGGGAACTTGGACCAACTCTACACTCGCTATACTTTAAATAGAAACACGGAGTGCGGCTGGAGGACGGGGGATGGCAAACAAACCGACAAAAGGTATAACGATATATGCATATTATCAATACACAGAGACAAATTTTTGATTGTTGATATCAAACAAATTGTTTGATATGTTTATTTAAAATATACAATACAGTGATCAGAATCACCAACAAGTATTTGTAAACTAAGATTAAGCTTTAACTTATGTATATAACAGCATGTAATATAAAAAGTCATTAACCTTCTGATACTCAGAACTCTAAGATGTCACTAATATAAATAATGCAAATGTCAAGATGTAACATTACAACATTGATGAAAACAATTAAAATGAATTTTAAAAAAATAGAATTTATTAACATTTTTTAATTGAAAACTTAATAAAATTAATTTAAACTTCATAAAATACCTACTAACCTGCCACTACTCCCAAATGAAATGGTACCCTATGAATGGTGTTTATTAATGGAAATATGTGTGTTCCACATATCCTGTGGTCTTAGCATCATATTTACTTACCAAATCAGCTTTAAGACTGTTTATTGTGGTGTATCACTTATGGGTTAAAGTTGAATGTACATTGTGATCACCTGCCTTAATTACAACAAAGAGGTTGTAACCTGTACGATTTGTGTGTATTTTTTTTTTTTTCTTTTTTTTTTAGGGCTACCTCGTTTTTCCAGCCAGCCAGAGTCCCTTTCTGTGTATGTTGGGGACAGTATTGTGTTAAACTGTGATGTAAGTGCTGAACTGGTGCCTTTCGTGCAGTGGGAACAGAACCGGATTCCGCGGGAGCTGGATAACAGAGCTTCTGTTCTCTTGAATGGTAGCTTGGTTATTAGCCAAACCAATGAAAGCGATGCAGGTTTATACCGCTGTGCTGTAGGGAGCGGGACAGCCATAAAATACAGCGATGAAGCAGAAATCAGAGTGCTTTCAGGTAAGTACTCCTTTAAAGTAATTTAAGTGTTTGTATTATAGCAACAAAATTGTTGCAGAATTAGGGCTTTGTTTTTTATGTTAATAATAACATAAAAGTGTTAGAAGAAAGCACTGCTTATCGGAAATCGTGTATTTGGCCGTTTTATTTCTAACCAACAATAAACATTACTTTCTTTTTCTTTTTTAAAAACACTCTGTTTAGAGACTGGAGATGAGCGTCCTTTGGTGTTCCTTCGCCAACCTACTTCACTTACCAGAGTCTTGGGCCAGGCAGCACTGTTTACCTGTGTAGTGTCTGGATATCCTTTACCAATTGTGCAATGGAGTCACAACCATAAAGAAATATCCACTAAGTAAGCTCTTTTGATCATTTATTTTGGCAGCCTAATATTTTTATGCTTGCACACCGTAAGGTTGCAAATTTATTTGAAAGCACTTAAAATGGGATGTACAGTTGGGTCCATAAATATTTGGACACTCTCACAAGTTTATTTTATCTGTTTACTAAAAAATATTTTTATTACATTTATTTAAAGGGCATGTCCACCCCCAAAACTATAATCCCCCCAACTACTGGCCCCACCATGTAGTGTAGTTTAATCCTTACCTCACATCCCAGCTCCATAGGGTTCTCCGGTAGTGCCCCCCCAAAGTCCCAAAAACTGCCCACCAGGAGGCTAGCAGGTCCATATAGGACACTGCCTGCTTCCTGGCCTCCCGGAGATTTTGGCCATGCGTACTGCAGCTCTTCTCCCCCCTCCCTCTTCCTCCCTCTCCCTCCCTCTCTCGATTCCCTCCCCCTAGCGTAAAATGTTTTATATAGAATATTCCCCAAGGGCTCCCAGCCCCAACCGCTAGCTTTGTATATTTAGAAATCTCCCCAAACTTTACTTACCTCTCCTCTTTCCTCCGGCGAAGTAAGCTGCCAGCAGCCGCGTCCGTGATTGGCTGCCGCTCAGCCAATCACAGACGCGGCTGCCGGTCCCGCCCCTCTGCTTGCATTTTCTAGCAAGCAGAGGGCCGGGAGCGCGGCGGAGGAAAGAGGGGAGGTAAGTAGAGTTTGGGGGGCTTTTTAAAAAAATAAATAATGCGGTTGGGGCTGGGAGCCCATGGGGAATACCATATAAAAAAATAAAAATTCGGGTGGACATGCTCTTTAAAGTGCAGGCTCTATATACAAATTGGAGGATAGGTTTGGAAATTACAGCGCTCTAATATATTCTCTCCAGAATGTTGGCATATTAATATTCTAAGTCTACCATAAAGAGAAGACTTGATAAAAGCAAGTTCAGAGGATTCACGATAAGCCTTGATACTTTGCTAAAAAAATGTCTTGAAAAGTTAGCACAGTTTTGGAACAGGATTCTTGGAGAGATGGAAAAAGGCTAAACCTCTACCAGAATGATGGCAAGTAAAGTGTGCAGAAAGCTAGTGCTCTAAAGCATATTATGAGTGGAGTAACTAGGAATCACTGGGTCACCCATCAAAATTATGATTTGGCCCCTATCTGTTTTTCATCCACAGTTTTCTGGGAGGAGGCTATATCTGTCAGGAAAAAGATGAGGCCCCCTTGTGGTTGCTCCAATGGTAGTTACACCCCTACATATTATGACACCCATAATATGTATTTGCATATTATGAATTAATAATGAGGTGTATAGAGACATACTGTTTGCTTAAAGGACAATTATACTCCTAAAAAGGGAAAAAAATTATATGTGTGTTGTGCTGAGTTCCCTAACCTTCCCTCTGCCTTAAAAAAAAAAAAAAAAACAAGAATGCAGAGAATTCTTACTTTGAAGGCTAGCTCTTTACTGCCATAGAAATCCAGAAGCTCTGGGCAGAAAGTAAATAGCACCATTAGCATGTTGTAGATGAGAAAGGGTGACAGAGATCAGCAAAGCTGCATGCTTCCTTACCAATCATATGGCACATTCTAATTTTTGTCCCTGACAGAGAGGGAAAGGCGGGATTTGTTGTCTGAGGAACTGTTTGGACATTAAAATCTTCTTTCTGACATAACGCAGGAACACAAGAGTGGGTGGGTTTTATTCTATACCTATTTAACTCTCTGCTTACCATGTGTGTGTATCACCAGTATAGTTGTCCTTTAAACCTAGCCAAATTCACACTAGATTGGGCCATGCTTCACAATACAGCTGGACAGTGACTAAAAACATACAGCGAAAGTAATAGAATATTCTACAAAGGCCTAGACAGTCACCTCATATCAACAAAAATCAAGCACACCTTTAACTTGCTGAAGACCAAAATACAGACCCCCAAATAACAAAGCAATTTTAGTAAAGGAATGGCAGAGCATTACAAATGAGGAAACCCAGCATATCTGGTCATGTCCATGGCTTCAATACTGTTTAGACAGTCATTACTTGAAAAGGATTTTTTTACAAAATATTAAAAATAATTTTGTTATTTTCAACTATTGTATAAATTTGTCCAATTACATTTGAGCTCAAATGAGGGCATTGCATTTAAAAATGACCCATTCACTAATATTTGAAAATGCTATTGTTTAACGCTTTAAATTAAAGCTCGGTTGTTTCATTTCTGTTACATTGTGGTGATTTACAGAAACAAAATTATGTGTCGGTGTCCAAATATTTATGGGCTTTCTTTCACAGGGCCTTTCTCAGTCATCTTGATGGACTCAAAAGTCCCTGAATTCATCACACATTTTCTTGTCACTAACTATGTATCTCTTTTGAAGTTCAGAGAGATTAACCTTGGTGGCAAGGGACAGCCTACAAATCAATTCTGTGACAGAGGAGGATGCTGGAATTTATACATGTATAGCAGACAATGGAAACCAAACCATTCAGGCTCATGCTGAACTTAGTGTACAAGGTATGAAATAAATGTATTGGTGCATAATTCACAGGGAGGTAAGAGCATATACCTACCAGTAGAATAGAAGCGGTGCAGGGTTAAACTTACCAGCGAGTGCTACTCTAACTTTCTGACAGCTGATCTGCCAACAGACCTGACACTCCTCCCATCTTTACAATATAAGCAAATGTGCAGATGGCAGGAAGGGTTGGTAGGACTGCAGTGAGAGCATACATTTGGAGGGCTTTTCAAATTTCATGTGTTTGTGTGAATTTTGCTCCAGTGTACTTCTGGAATAATGACAAATCTAGAGAAAGCTGAGAGTGGACACATTGAAGGTAAAAGTTCCCATCTTGATCTTTTTAAAATCTGATCCTTTACATTTTAATGAACAATGGTTCTTTAGTAGGAATACACATTCTTAGCTCCCAAACAATTATTAAACACAGGTACATATTTTTAAATATATATTTGTTCCAGTTCAGTGATCCTTAAAGGATAACTATATAATTTATTTTTTAAAAGTGGAAAGTACGTGGGGCAGTTTTAATTTGCCAGGTTAGTCTTGGACTATTCCTTTATTAAAGATAGGGCTGAAGCCAAGAGGAAGACTGACTGAATCAGTTTTCTTTGGACTGATGTTCCTCACACAAACAATATTGGAAGGTAAGTATTACCAGGCCCAACTACTTTTAATTTTAACTGTATTTTTAAAAAAAAACTTTATACACACGATAGTTATCCTCTAAATTCATAACTTACTGGGTGCGATTAGTGAGTAAATAAATGTAATCAACATATGCAGGAGAAGATATCTGTCATATTCTGTTAGATCAACTGGACTTGAAGTTTAGTTCTTGACGATGTTTCACTAGTCATCCGACTGGGTTTTCTCAATTCAGAATGACTTGCAAAAGAATAGTTTGACAATAAATACCATGGAATGCTCATTAGATCTAACTGAATACCACAGATATACTATGACCTGGATGAATGAGTACCTTCACAAACTAGCAGGAGGAGAGTTCTTCTACTTTTGTTGGCAGTGTCATCTGCTTTCTGCCTTTTGGCATACCGTATATATGTTTATTGCCCCTGCTGCATAATTCACGCAAATGGGCAGAGTAAAAGTCATATTATATTGGGACAAGCTGCATCAATAGAAGTTGTGAACAAACTGGAGCCAGGTAGAACAAAAGACCAACTGTATGCTGCTGTTAAAACACTTGCAAATCTCTACTGTAGTGTGTTGATTAAGGACCGGAAAGGGTCCGAAAGCTTGTCGTGAACTACAATATAGTTTTGCATATGTTTTAACAGCAGCATACAGTGGGTCTTTTGTTCTACCTGGCTCCAGTTTGTGCAAAACTTCTATTGATGCAGTTTATACCTGAATGACACCTTGTGACGGGCTTGGGGCTTTAGCACCAGGGCCATCAAGACTTTTGGGTAAGAAGATACTCATTGCATAACAAGTTTACAATCAGCTTTGTGTGAATTGAATTTTTATGAAGTGAAGGGTTTGGGGCATTATGCATGTAAACTTCCTTACATATTAAGCAAATATACTGTTTGTGCACTAATGTAAAAGTGGAAAGTAAATTTGAGCCCACAATATGTATATATTTTATATTGGGACAAACAGTATGTTAAACAGAAATTTAGATTACAACTTAATAAAATTAATTAAGTTGGCTGTGTTTCATAGTCTCACATATTTAATCCATGACCTTGGTTTTTAATTGTCTTTCTCTGCCAAGTAATTTTGTGCAATAGCAGACTTCATATTTGTTGCCCTTGGGGCTTTTCTATTAGCCCATAGCTTTTTATTTCCTGCTGTTGTAACCAAACATTACACATTACGTGGTCTCTAGTTATGGCTCTCCTTTGTATTCTCTGTTTGATAAATAGTTTTCTCCTGAAATCTTTATTCAATTCCTGTTATCAATCTCTTGCTCCATTATTAAATTGTCATCGATGCATTTGGCGTCTTCCTTAAGTAGTTTGAAGGGCACCATGTCCTGATATAAATCACTATTTAGTTAGCTGCAGCACCACTTAAACTATATATTGGACAAATTGTGCCCTCTTTGCTCCTTCATTCAACAGTAAACTTTTATGACAATGCTCAGCAGCACAGAATAATCAATGGCTGCTTGTGTTTAATTGTCATGTTTTACACGAGACTACAGTTAGTAATTTGCAATATGGCATTGTGGTTAACTGGGAGTGTTGGCAAGGTGTAGACTGTAGGCTTAGTTTATAGACATTATGCATATTGGCTTGTGTAAAGCTTTTGTGCCAATAAATAATTGTGAAATGCATATTGGCTAAAGAACACAAACTTTATAAGGTATTAAAGTAAGATAATGGTGTGTATGTGCACTGTCTGGCCATGGTTCCCTTCTCTCATATGTACTGTCACAGTATTCGCTAGAGGCTACTAGTAAGAATGACCTGCAGTAGTCGGTAACCACTACGCAAACATGGAATACTGGGAAATAAAACACAACCCCATGCTCGTAAGATACATTTCCCAGCACCCACATCACAAGGAGAGGTGAGACACAGATTGAGCTCTTCCTTTTGATTCAGTGTTGTTCTAAGGCTTTTATAACTTTCTAAATATTTTTACATGTTTTGCCTACATAGTCTTCTTTCTGCTTTTAATTTTCTTAATGCTTTAAAACCACTCTTTAAAAGCTTTATAAATTATTTTAAACCCTTATACTTATTCACTGATAAGTTGTTCTGTACTGTGTGTTTTTGTGCTTTTTATTTGTTTTAGTACTCTTATTTAAAGAGGCAGTAAATGTCTTTGGCTTTTTTCAAAGATAGCTGGAAATCTGCCCTTTTATTTTGTTTGGAGTCGCCTGAAAGTAGTCCATAGCACAAATATTATAAAAAAAAAGATGCAGGGAGATTCAATAAAAGTTCTTATCGTAAAAAATGGTGCTAATTTTGCCCCAACCAATCAGATGTTGGCTTTCAAATGTTAAATAATGTCTGATTAACGATAAGAACTTTTATTGAATAACCCTGATGGTGTTTATAGTGAATGCAGGGCAATTTAGTCTGTTTTGCCAATACTTCTCCAAAACAAAATGACAGAAGTAAGGTTAAACAATCTATCTATGTTAAACCAGTTTTTTGATTTCCGAATTTTTGATTTTAACCATTATACCATTGATTTGATTTTAACCATTAGTCATTATATGGTGTTTTGTGTTTAATATTTTATCTCCTTTTGGCTTTCCTCACCAGATAAACAGCAGCACCAATAAAGTAGTCAAAAAGTGTCTGATTTATATTTGTATCACTTTTTTACAGTGCCCCCTGTTTTTCATGTCAAGCCGTCCAATACGCATGCGCATGAATCTATGGATATTGTGTTTGAATGTAAAGTGACCGGCAAACCATCCCCAACAGTGAAATGGGTGAAAAATGGAGATATGGTGATTCCTAGTGACTACTTTAAGATTGTGGTAAGAGAAATTAGGTGTTCATCTGAAACAGGGCATAGAGTGGTGATAGTAAATATTTTTAGGGTAATTATATAGCAACATGTAGAGAATTGGTTGTGATTTCTGACGTGTCCAAATGTTTCTGACTCCTTTTTTTTCTTTTTACAAAAAAATCACTTGGTATGAAGAAACATGTTGGAAAATCACGGCTAAATGTACAAAATGTTTGTCAGCCTTACCAAAATCTACACCTAGGGCCATATTTATAAATGGCCGATAGTAGCTCAGTGAAATTACTGCCGTACTTCGCCTCAGAAAAAATACAGATATCGCCATATTTATAATGACAAGCTGCATCGCAGCGGGGGCTGGGTGGGCATGCCCCCACCCGCCGCGGCCCCTTCCCAGCAGCCCCTCCCAGACCCCCGCCAGGGAGGGGAATGGAGGGACCCTCAGCTCGAACCAGGACCCCCCTTCCCCGGCCCTATCAGGGCCCTTGCGGCCCTGAGAAGGGCCTTTGGGGCTCAAGGGGTCCCGCAGCTCGAACCGGGACCCCCCTCCCCGGCCCTTGTAAGGGCCCTTGCAGCACTGAGAAGTGCCTTTTGGCTGGGGTCCCGCAGCTCGAACTGGGCCCCCCAGCGACGTCTTCTTTCTTCCATCCGGTGACACCAGATTTGCTGAGGCCACCGACCTCGAGAAGGGGTACCTCCGGCACTGGTGGCCTCGACAAGGCCGATGTTACCAGCGTCTTGATCCGATGCGACATCATCGGGCTAGCGACACCAACACCACTGAGGTTGCCCATGCCAGGCAGGCTCACTGGTGAAAATTTCTGAAATCTGATTGATAAATGTAAACCATGTAAACCAAGCATTGAAAAATTGACCAATCAGAAACAGATTAGGGTTTTCTGCAAAACTATATAAAGAGCTGCAAACCTCTGCAGAGCTCGGAAGCCATCGCAGTAGATGGATGAAGAAAGAAGCGGCTTACAACATCGGCTCCTCTGAGGCTGGCGGTGCCAGCGGGCTTACTTTGGCCGCCAGTGAGCCTGCCTTGCATCGGCAACCTCAGTTGTGTTGGTGTCGCCGCGCCCCTCTGATGAATGCGACCACCCGCGGCGATCCTTTCCCGGCATCCCCTCCTAGCCCCCTGTAATCTCGTCCGTTTTCGCCACCTTCAAAGTGGCGAAGTGAAAAGGCCGAGATTAACTTGGCGCATCAGTTACCGACGCTTTATAAATAGAAGCGAGCGGTAACTGATGCGAAGTTAAAGAGGCATTGACTTTTCGTGGGCGGGTTTCATGCATTTATAAATCGTGTTAATAGTGATTTTTGCGAAAGTGGCGAGAAACTCACGAAAAGTTAACGATCGTTTATAAATATTCCCCCTAGAAGCAGATGTAATACAATATTTCAATTAGAGTGATGGTTTGTAGAACCTATATTTGTCTTCCTAGGAGGACCATGACCTACAAGTTTTAGGTCTAGTGCGCTCTGACGAGGGATACTATCAGTGTATTGCGGAGAGTGAAGTGGGCAATATCCAGGCAGCTGCACAGTTAATTATCCTTGAACCTGGTAAGCTTTAATTGCATAGATTTATTCTGGTACAGTATGATCATTCTATAAAAATATGTGCATTTTGTCTGGCAGACACTGAGTGTATGCTCTTTTAACAGAGGGACAGCGCCTATATACATATCCTTGCATCTATACCTTTTCTTAATTATTTATTGATAACTATTTTATCTGTACTAGTCTTCCCAACTTATTGGCCCCCTTTAAATGTAGATATATATTGCTCCCTCTTACTGAGCATCCTCTACTGTGTAACTGCAAGCCCATGGCTCCCATTCATTTAGAGTTTTGAAAATGTCTAGTCAGTATGGTTACAGTGCTCCCATTCCCTAGGGTATCATTTTCCTGATTTTGCATGGTAAGATTTCAGTCCATTCTCTTCCAATGTGCCAGTCTGAATGGAAAGTAGATAAAATCATGCAATTTGGCAATACCTGAAATTTTGTAGTTATTGCTATTTATGGGATTTAGGCAAAATTAAAGACAAAAAAGGTTAATTTTAACAATATACACTACCTGAGTTTGTCTTTAAAAATGTTTAGCTTTAAAATAATATAGACAAAAAAAAAAGCTCTGAAAAAAAGTTGTACGTTACATGCAAATAGACTTTTTTATTTAGAATTATGAGAATGAGCTGCTAAAACATTTGCTTTAGATGCAATAATTAGTAAAAAATTATTTTTGTATTGAAGACCATTACACATTATTAGCCCTATTTGTAAATGTGCATTGCACGTCACCTAAAATGTAATTTGACATGCATAGACTATTTCCAAATAGTTGTTTATGTTGAATGAAGAAACACACCTGTTAGCTTGGTGGTTTGAAATCCTGTTTATGAAGAGGTGTTTTTCTTGGCCTGGTAAAAAAAACTTATTATAGTCTATGGGAGGAGAACAGAGTTTGTTTTTTTAACATAGGTCACATATTTTATAAAGAGAGAACAGAGTTTGGTTTTTTAACATAGGTCACATATTGTATAAAGAGAGAATACTATCGTTATGACTTTAAATATAGCTTTTTATATGGTTGAGGTAATAGCGGACAATTTTGGTACATTTATTTATTTTAATTATATTGATGAATAATTTAAAAATGTTTGTGTCTCTTCCTCCAAAATGTCTGTTCCTTACCTATTTTATCCAAAAGTATGTGCATCTTTGTGAAGATTTTTTTTAGATGAATTCTGATGTATTAAGAATTTAGTTGCATAGAATTTTGATTCTGTGTAGTGCTTTCTTGTGCCCGTAGAGTCCTTCTGATAGGTTGTTGTGAAATGTGGCTTCTATTGATATAATTACCCTTTGAGAAACAGGCGAAAGGTGAAGAGGATGGACTGTATTTTTGTATTAAGTGACCTTTCATCTGCCAGGGGAACCAGGTGTGCCTTGCCCTGCTTGGGTGTTGCAGGCCCTACTGACAGTGAAGGGATTTACATTGACATTTTGCATGTTTATAGGCAACTCAGGCCTGCCAGAGGTGGGTCAAATCTCAACAAAATCCTAATCTTAAAGGGCAGTTCCACCCCTCAAATGGAAACTTGTGTATAGGTAATCCCCCCCCCCCCCCCACCCACCCCCAGCTGGAATAGTTCGACAGCAGACAGATGTAAGGCTAACTTATTATGCAGTGAAATGTTTTTTCCCCCTGCCTGAGAGTATTTTTGGCTATTTTATATATTTCAGCATTCTAACTATTGCAGTTTGGGGCGTGATTTATCTATGAAAAATTATTTATTTGAAGGATGAAAATGCCTTTCAAGGGATAACTGTTTGACCTCTGACCCCTTTTAGTACCTCCCACAGTGGCTGGATGCCTGCATCTGCATGTTAGCTGTGCTTGTCATGTTTATTTTCTGTTCTTGTTTCCTGCTTTGTGTTTGTGTGCCTGTGCTCGTCCTCCCTTTTTCTCCCTACTTTCCACCAATGTCAAGGTTTTGCCGTCCCAACTTCTCCCACCCCATCACTGACCCGTGCCACTGCTCACAATGTAGCTGCAACACCAGGAGGCCCCCTGCCATCATCCCCAAGGGATGTCGTTGCCTCTCTGGTATCTACACGTTTCATGAAACTGACATGGCGTGCACCAGCGGATCCTCATGGAGAAAACCTCACCTATCAGGTCTACTACAGCAAAGAGGGCAACAATAGGTGAGTCTGAGTTTCATATATTACTTGCTAATAAATTTTAACCTAGTGCGGTGATCCTCAAACTGCGGCTCTCCAGATGTTTGAAAACTACAACTCCCAGCATTCCTCAACTACAGAGTGAAGCATAGGAATGCTGGGGAGTTGTAGTTTTCAAACACCTGGAGAGCCGTAGTTTGCCTATCAGTGACCTAGTGTAACACAGCCTTTTTATATAATGTAAATTATAATATTATCTAACTTTGTTTTATGTTCTGACACCAAAACTAAAAACTTTTCATTTAGCTAACAGTGGATTTTGTTCCTGGTATAACCTGAGGGCCATGTGTGTCTGAAGTACATAGATGATATAGTTAGACAAAGAATTTGGATATAGGTATATTCAACACAGTGTTATCAACATGTTTACATTTTTTTGTTCAATACACTTTCATTGGTTTATTTTTTGTGATATAGCAGAATCTAGAATAATATCAGTCAATCAGGAAAAAAAAAATCAAAAACAAAATGTAACTAAACATTAACTTTGGTTTGTCCATATGTTAAAGGATTGTCGTCTCCCATTTCTTAACATCATTGAACATTAATATTTTTAGATCCATTGGTAGTTTCACATTCTTCTTTGGGTTAATTAGTTTTCTTTAAACTTTGACAGAAGGTGGATTTCTAAACATTTAATCAGTATGCAGTGTTGCATATTTTCAGACATTTTGATGATTAGTTACAAAATCAGGTACTTATTTGGCCTGGCTGACGTCATTTTAGTTGTAGATTAGTGTTCTGAAAGCAGTATTCATTCAGGAAAAATAGGTGGCCAGTCAGTTTCTCAGTGTAATAAGAGGGGGATCGCCTTCCCAGGGAGAAGTATCAGAAATGCTGTGGCGTATACAAGCTTAAAGAATAAGGACATATATAGCATTAGTAAACAACATGGCATTTAAAGGGCAATTATAGTGAGAAAATTGTTTTTTTCTAATTTCTTCTAATGTATCCTATAAGTCATCCCAACCACCAGGGTACCTGGTGGTTGGGATGACCACCAGGGTACCTGGTAGTTTCTTTAAATTCTTCATAGTCCCCGAGATATAAGCCTTTGAATATGCTGTGATTTGTAGGAGCTGCTACACCTCATCTGTCACTCAAAGGCACACACCCACACAATCCAAAGCTCCCCTGCAGTACTGTCACACACTCTCACCCACACTATATGTACCATGTGCAACATATAGTCAAATGCTGTAGTGCTAAACACAATCAATAAACCATTAACAAGCAATATGAGCACAACACACACTATAAAACAGCCCCTCCCCCCCAAAAAAAATCTTACATACATACAAAACCAGTGACTCAAATGGAACACTAATACAGTACCGTATATACTCGAGTATAAACCGAGTTTTTCAGGCTGAAAAATCAGCCTGAAAACTCGGACTCGGTTTATACTCGAGTCACTCACCATTGAAGATCAGCGTCCTCTCCATTCCGGCAGCAGCACGACCAGTCCATGTACTGGCGCGCCGGCTGACGTCACTAATTGGCGCCGGGCTTGGCGCCAATTAGTGACGTCAGCAGCGCGCCAGTACAAGGACTGATCGTGCGGCTGCCGGAATGGAGAGGACGCTGCTGCCGGAATGGAGAGGACGCTGCTGCCGGAATGGAGAGGAACTTACCAGCACACAGTCCCAGGAAGCCCTTGGATGGAGGAGAGCCCACAGATCCTGGATGAAGAGAACCCACAGGTACAAACTTAACTGGGTTTGAGGGTGAGGGTGGCATTCAAGATGTTTTGGGAACTACAACTCCCAGCATGCTTTATTAGCTGGGAGTTGTAGTTTCCAAACATCTTGAATGCCAAGTGAGGGTGGCATTCAAGATGTTTGGAAACTACAACTCCCAGCATGCTTTATTAGCTGGGAGTTGTAGTTTCCAAACATCTTGAATGCCAAGTTTCTACCCTCGGTTTATACTCGAGTCAACAACTTTTATTAGATTTTTTAGGTGAAATTGGGTACCTCGGTTTATACTCGGGTCGGTTTATACTCGAGTATATACGGTATATATAATACAGTAAGACTATATACCAAACAAGACACACAGTGCAATCTATGAAATATATAGACTAAAGCAACTGAAATGTAACAGGACAACAAGCGGTGTCACTGTATTTGTGAAGGTCTCACTACAAGCTGCTGTTACACTGACTCTCTCTTCAGTGATTATGATCTCAGCTAAGCAGGGGAGAGATATGAACTTTAGGTAAAAAGTAAATAACAATAGCAAAGTTAGAGAACAGGCAGAGTTCAGTAACTTAGTAAAGAATCTCAGCACCACTTGTCCTCCTCTCTCCCCTCTGCCCCTCCCTTCAGCATATTGCTACTTTTTGCAGTCTAGCTCTGGAAGGGAGGGGTAACAGGATGTCAGCACTTCATTTAAAGTCCTTTCAACTGACAATGCTCGGACTCTGTATACAGCCCGTCACTGCTTGAGGGGGAGAGACAGAGAGGGGAGGGGGACTACACAGCTTGGTACAAACTTCTGCCAGTGTGAAGAAATGAAGCCACACAGAAACATGAAAGTAAGGCAGCTTATACTAAGTGATCTATACATTGTATACAGACAAAGTTTTTTTTTCACTATAGTTGCCCTTTAACCAGTATATTTAAAAATAGACTTAAAATAAACGGTTGTAAAATATAACTTGAAGTAGGGTATTTATTGTGGGAGTGTTGTCCCACTCAGTAAGACTCCTCAACCTTACTACTAAAGGATTTATAGGATTCTTTGGTCCTATTTTAGTGGGGGGGAGGGAGGGAGTAAGATAACCAGATGGTTGTCCGATTATTAGAAAGGAAAACTCAGACTAAAGGTGGCCATACACTATTACGATCGTAATTACGATCTTAAACCAACCGATACTTTGATAGACAGATGTACAATGTTAATTGTACGTAGATGTACAATAAATATTGTTCGACATTCAATTTGTTTTGTGATTAATGTCAAAAAGTCATCCATTGTGAGGTTACATTACATTAACATTTAATCGAAACTTCAGAAAACACTACAATCATTTTACCAATCGACTTAAAAAGCCGACTTTCCCGATCGTAATTACAATAGATTTTACGATCTAATGTCGCCTGATAAGAATGGGAAAATGTACAATTTTTCGTCCAATCGATGGAAATGTCTGATTGTATGTCAAATTGTACATAAAATCAGCCTAATGTATGGCCACCTTAAGTCCCACCCTCAGCCCTAAAGGTTATTCAAATTTTTTCTCTAATGGTGTTTTTTATGGTGTTGTAAGGCTGTCAATTTGAGAGAGAATTTTACAGGTAAGTCATCCTCAGTTTTTTTTGCGGAAGTCTTCCTCCATACCATTCTTATCATCACTGGATTGGCTTTCTCTGGGTTTTCCATTCTGACACTTATTTATACATGATTGAACAGTTTGTAAATATTATGGTGTTTTGTCTTATTTGCAAAATTTAAATTTTGTTTTTACTTTAGTTGTACTTTTGGGTTAGAGGAAATAAATATATGCTGTACTATTCCATATAGGGATCTAAAAAAGTGAGAGATTGTATAATTATCAGAGGTTTCATACTAATGGAAATTATTTAGGAAAGGAGAGTGGTAGTCCTTGGATAATTAACGATTTTGGTTACCGTATATACTCGAGTATAAGCCGACCCGAGTATAAGCCGAGGTACCCATTTTTACCTGAAAAATTAATAAAAATTGATTGACTCGAGTATAAGCCGAGGGTAGAAATTATCACCACTACTGCAAACCTGTAATTAGCTAAAATGATTTACCTTTCCCAGGTAACTCTGAGGTTCTCCAGATGTTTTGGAAACTACAACTCCCAGCATCAAGCATGCTGGGAGTTGTAGTTTCCTAACATTTGTATTGCCAGCAATGTACTTGAAATGTGCATGGTTTGTCCCCCAGTTCCACTAAACATTGGCTTTACAGTAAACAAGCAAAAAATGAATGTACAGTAACTTACCGGATCCACAGGACCGGACAGGAGCATCGGAAAGCTCGCTCCTTCCCTGCTCCTCCATTCCGGCAGTACAGTAGAGGTACGGTACGTAATGGCGCACCCCCGCCTAACGTGCCTGCGTGCACATTCCCTGGTTGTACCGGGAGTTCTCTGAGCTGTTGTTCTGCAAGCTCCCTCCCAGTGTGCAAGCTCCCTCCCTCCGAGTCCAGCGGCGGCTGTGCAGATGGGCTGGAACCGGTAAGTAAAAAACCCCTTTTTTTTGCAGATTTGCGCTGTGTGACCCGAGTATAAGCCGAGGCAAGGTTTTTAGGTTTATTTTTAAACCTAAAAATCTCGGCTTATACTCGAGTATATACGGTACCCTGTGGGAAATTGTTGCTTATCCATAGACTTTTTTTACTCTAAACATTTCTGTGTGTGCTATAGGGTTATCATTTATCATATTTTGTAGAAAAGGATAGTTCTATATGAATTGACGAAGTTGTAAAAAACAAAAAAAAACATTCATATCATAACTTTTATGGTTGCAAAGTATAATTCCATTCCACAAAAGTATAATTCCGCTTATACATTTATAGGGAAATCACTACAGTGCATTGTGGTTATTCGTGCCCTATATATATTGATGGTTAAAAGAAGCGAAGAGTTGCTGTCCTTGGATAGTTGCAAGTGTTTGATTATTCTGTGTTGAGACATTGCATATCATTCCAGGACAGGATCTTACTTAATATTACTCAATATATCCTATTTGTAAAGAGTAAGTGAGTAAAGTATCGGCCAAAACAGCCACTCGTTCGGGGATCGGCCCGCGGATGGGGCATCCCCGAACGAACGTGTAGGGCACACCGTGATAGAGTGCCAATACACAGGCCAATCATCGGCCGAATGTAAGGAAAGGGGGGAAAGAAGAAGGAGAGAGAGATGAGAAAAAAAACCACCCTTTTCAATATCACAACAATGTAGAGTAAAAGATATTTAATAACCCAAGTATTATCTTGAGTGAGAACTATTATCTCTTTGCAGTACTGTTGTTTTTGGTATCTTAATATATATTTTGGATTATTAAAGGAAGGAGAGGGGGTAGGGTAGAACATGTAGGCATTTGAGCATAAAAGTAATTCCTAAACATTTTTCCATATATAGTGGTGATGCACATGTCCTTTTGAATATCCATGTTGTACAGTTTTTGTTTTATGGACCTCTTGGTTATATGGTAATGGTAATTATTATAGCAGTTTAGTCTAGGTTGAAATTGTCTGATAGCCTCATTGTGATTGTTGGGAGTGTGTGTTCTCATAGAGAATTTGTAGAGTCTTGTAGCCAGGCGTGATCCCTAATAGGCGTTTAATAAATATTTAAGGCAATTGGTCACAATTGGGTAACCTTTCCCATCTTTGTCTTGTGTGTTGAAAAGAAAGCAAGCTGAGCTCTTCACAGCCTTTCCGTTTCTCACATCTGAGGTTTAGGGCTTTTTCTGGTTCGCTGTCATCCATTGAGTTGGGTGGAGCTGATTTAATGGAGCCATTTGAAAGGTTTGTAGCATAGTCCTCATTGTGGATACCTAGTCTCTGAAAAAAGGCATCTTTGTGGTCAGTTTAAAAGGGGAAGCCCCAGCAGACTTGTATTTGTGGGGGGAGCAGCACTTCAATAATAGGGTTAAAGTCCGTCTCTTTGCCAGGGTAGATGGAGAGAGATCCTGGTTAAATCCAAGATTACACTTTCACATTCTAAAATCTATGTTTTTAATTGCCTGCATGATTTTCTTTAATGTGATAGAGTGCGGCTTACAAATAACATCTCTTGGGGGTTCCCTATTTAGTTGTTAGGGCCACCACGCCCTGCGGCATTATCTGTTATAAGTGATATGTGATCTGGTGATGTGTTAAAGGCTCCGCCCCTTCACAGTATATTTAATATGTATAGGTGGGAGGCCCTCTGAACTAGACGTAATAGTTAACTTGCTACTGTGTGGTATCTAGCAAATTTATAACAATGTTATTTGTAGTTCGGCTCATAGCAATGTATTAAAGGTATGGATTCTAAACTATAATTGCAATTCTATAACTACAATGCACCTCCACACAATAAGTGCTCATCCTCCCTCATTTGCTACTGTAAGGTACACAGCTACTACTAGCATTAGTTTTTTTTTAGTTTTAGTTTTTTCCACCACCATGCCTTAAAGGATACCCCAAACTAAAATTCAACCCACTACTGGTCCCACTATGTAGTTTAAAAAAAATTCCTTACCTGACCACTCTGATCCTTATGGTTCTGCTGCAGTGTCTGTCCAAAGTCCAGGAAACTGAAGAGTAGGAGCTGTCTTTCTGTCCAAGAGGTTTCTGCCTCTCCTTGTGCTCTGAGAGGGCAGACTAGCGCAGGGGGGCCCTTTCCTCCCCTCCTCCCCACCCTGGCTGCCCTTTACCTAGCGTAAAAAGAATCATATATGTCAAGGCCATCCCTTCCCAACCTGGACAACGCATTACAAATATAATAATATTTCACCTTTTCCAATATAAAGCATAATTGCATCATATATGTGCATTTTGCTCAGCAGCACAAGCTACCTCATGATCAGGAAACATTATTTGCATCCCATAAATATTTTTTATTGACATATTTATTTTGCATTTTCACACCTTTAGAGAATTAAAAATCAATATTTATTTATGTCCAGTACCAGCCAATAGACTTGTTTTAGACCAAATGGAAGCTCAACACACAAAGTGATCTCATAGAAGGGAAAAGTCTATGGTGTCAAATGGTCAGTGTGCAACTCTCACATACAGCCTGAAACACAGAAGCTGAGCTATGTAAGTGAGCACATGTGGGAAATTTAACAAATAAGTGGTGAGTGTGGTGGGGCTGTATTGAGGAGATGAAGAGGTGGCAATGTATTGTATATAATACTATAGGGACCCATTGTTACCCAACTATTAATTATATTATATATAGTTACTGACAATCCACAGGATACAAACATCTACTTACAAATGGAGAAAATGGAGGGGCATTAGGGTAAATATTGTACAGTATAGGGGGTTTGCAGCTTGGTGGTCCAGTGGTGGTTACCTACCCACAGCTGTTTAATGGGCCCCCAACCCTCCCCTTTACCCACCTTGCGCTGTACAACAAGCAATTGTTAAAAACAGCTGGTCGCAAAGACAGCCAGCACTGCAATCCCTTTTTTAAAAAATCTAGTTCATAACCCAGTTTGCCTGTTCATATAAGCTTAGGCAACAGGCAGATAATGAGGATATTGCTAGATGGGTTGGACTGGGTGGATGTATGTCTTTATTCAACCTCAAATACAATATTATACTACACTATAAGCTTCCAATTATTGTATGTCTACTAAAATAACAGTGCAACCGCCTGCACAATAAATATCACTCAGGGCGGTCTCAAAAGCTCATTAGCCCCAATAAAGAGAATGGGCATCTCTATCTCTATCAACATTTTATAGATTTTAAAAGGAACCACATTGTGTCTACACATAAATAAATAAGCTTTTATAGGCAGTAATGTATTTGTGGATATCTGTGAAAGAGTGAGGGTGACAATACACCAGGCTACTATAGTTTGGGATTAGAAGTGGTTAAACATTGAAGATGTAATTTTACAGCAGTTTAGTATTAAATATGAAGGTATCTAAGATTCTGTTTCCTATACTGAACATTGACTTGTTTTTGATTGTTAAAACAGAACCTATAGCAGACTGCATTTATGTATTTACAATAATATATATATATATATATATATATATATATTTAAAGGACAACAATATAAAAAAAAATAACATTACCCCCATTACATGTCCACACTTCCAGCAGCTAAAATCACTTTCTCACACTTACAGCCGTGCTGCCCTCCCTTAGATATCACACAGCAAAGATGAGTGCTAACAGCCCGCCTCCTAGATGGCCCAGGGCCATCGTTAACATATCGCTTGTCATTGGCTGGTGAGAATGTCTGTTACAACCTCTCTCCTCCTCCTCTGCCAGTCAAACAATCTTGAACTGTTCGGTTGCTAAGATGTACAGCCTATATAATCAAGCTGAACAAGGGTGGTAGGAGGAGTGTTTTTTCGCATGCTAGCTTTGAATGACTGTTACAGGCAGACAGAATCATTACGGCCCCTTCACAGAATGGCTAATTGAAAGCAGAGAGAAGCTCGAAATCAGGAAAAAAATGTATGGGGAGGGCTGCACACCTTTTCTCTTTTTAAAGCAATTTAAAAAAAATAATGCATTGAGGCAATACAGTTATCCTTTAACAGATTTATTAAAAGAATTCTGTGTACTCAATGCAGTTCATACTTATACCACTGTGTGGCAGCATTTACACAGTTACTGGTTTCCATCCCTCTACTTTAATCATAATTGTACAATAACTAGGGGCCCATTCAATTCATGGAGGAAGAATTTATTTTCATCAGATCATCATTTCACCCATTAATAACTATTTTGATATTAGGCGATCCGCATTTAACTTGGAGACTGAGGCCAGAGAAAAATCCCATGTGTCACCCGAAGAGCGTGTTTCAAATAGATGCAGGAGCATTAAATGGAGATATTTTTTAAAAAAAATATTCAGTTATGATTTACCATAAAGTGTTTACCTTTCTTAATTGCCTTTTATCACCATCATATACAGTAACCTCATATGGAACAGGAACCATGTGCTATATGAATGAAATAATCAGCTTAAATATGACAGGTACCGTATATACTCGAGTATAAGCCGACCCGAGTATAAGACGAGGTACCCATTTTTACCTGAAAAATTAATAAAAATTGATTGACTCGAGTATAAGCCGAGGGTAGAAATTATCACCACTACTGCAAACCTGTAATTAGCTAAAATGATTTACCTTTCCCAGGTAACTCTGAGGCTCTCCAGATGTTTGGAAACTACAACTCCCAGCAATCAAAGCATGCTGGGAGTTGTAGTTTCCTAACATTTGTATTGCCAGCAAATGTACTTGAAATGTGCATGGTTTGTTCCCCCAGTTCCACTAAACATTGGCTTTACAGTAAACAAGCAAAAAATGAATGTACAGTAACTTACCGGATCCACAGGACCGGACAGGAGCATCGGAAAGCTCGCTCCTTCCCTGCTCCTCCATTCCGGCAGTACAGTAGAGGTACGGTACGTAATGGCGCACCCCCGCCTAACGTGCCTGCGTGCACATTCCCTGGTTGTACCGGGAGTCTCTCTGCAGCTGTTGTTCTGCAAGCTCCCTCCCAGTGTGCAAGCTCCCTCCCTCCCGATGTCCAAGGCGGCTGTGCAGATGGGCTGGAACCGGTAAGTAAAAACCCCTTTTTTTTGCAGATTTGCGCTGTGACCCGAGTATAAGCCGAGGCAAGGTTTTTAGGTTTATTTTTAAACCTAAAAATCTCGGCTTATACTCGAGTATATACGGTACCCTGTGGGAAATTGTTGCTTATCCATAGACTTTTTTTACTCTAAACATTTCTGTGTGTGCTATAGGGTTATCATTTATCATATTTTGTAGAAAAGGATAGTTCTATATGATAAATTGACGAAGTTGTAAAAAACAAAAAAAACATTCATATCATAACATTTTATGGTTGCAAATGTATAATTCCATTCCACAAAAGTATAATTCCGCTTATACATTTATAGGGAAATCACTACAGTGCATTTGTGTTATTCAGTGCCATATATATATTGATGGTTTAAAAGCGAAGAGTTGCTGTCCTTGGATAGTTGCAAGTGTTTGATTATTCTGTGTTGAGACATTGCATATCATCCCAGGACAGGATCTTACTTAATATTACTCAATATATCCTATTTGTAAAGAGTAAGTGAGTAAAGTATCGGCCAAAACAGCCACTCGTTCGGAGATCGGCCCGGCGGATGGGGCATCCCCGAACGAACGTGTATGGGCACACCGTGATAGAGTGCCAATACACAGGCCAATCATCGGCCGAATGTAAGAGAAAGGGGGGAAAGAAGAAGAGAGAGAGAGAGAGAAAAAAAACCACCCTTTTCAATATCACAACAATGTAGAGTAAAAGATATTTAATAACCCAAAGTATTATCTTGCAGTGAGAACTATTATCTCTTTGCAGTACTGTTGTTTTGGTATCTTAATATATATTTTGGATTATTAAAGGAAGGAGAGGGGGTAGGGTAGAACAGTGTAGGCATTTGAGCTATAAAAGTAAATTCCTAAACATTTTTCCATATATAGTGGTGATGCACATGTCCTTTTGAATATCCATGTTGTACAGTTTTTGTTTTATGGACCTCTTGGTATATTGGTAATGGTAATTATTTATAGCAGTTTAGTCTAGGTCTGAAATTGTCTGATAGCCTCATTGTGATTTGTTGGGAGTGTGTGTTCTCAATAGAGAATTTGTAGAGTCTTGTAGCCAGGCGTGATCCCTAATAGGCGTTTAATAAAATATTTAAGGCAATTGGTCAAATTGGGTAACCTTTACTCCATCTTTGTCTTGTGTGTTGAAAAAGAAAAAGCAAGCTAGATCTTTCAGCCTTTCCGTTTCTCACATCTGAGGTTTAGGGCTTTTTCTGGTTCGCTGTCATCCATTGAAGTTTGGGTGGAGCTGATTTAATGGAGCCATTTGAAAGGTTTGTAGCATAGTCCTCATTGTGGATACCTAGTCTCTGAAAAAAGGCATCTTTGTGGTCAGTTTAAAGGGGAAGCCCCAGCAGTACTTGTATTTGTGGGGGAGCAGCACTTCAATAATAGGGTTAAAGTCCCGTCTCTTTGCCAGGGTAGATGTAGAGAGATCCTGGTTAAATCCAAGTCATACACTTTCACATTCTAAACATCTATGTTTCTAATTGCCTGCATGATATTTTCTTTAATGTGATAGTAGTGCGGCTTACAAATAACATCTCTTGGGGGTTCCCTATTTAGTTGTTAGGGCCCACCACGCCCTGCGGCATTATCTGTTATAAGTGATATGTGATCTGGTGATGTGTTATAAGGCTCCGCCCCTTCACAGTATATATTTAATATGTATAGGTGGGAGGCCCTCTGAACTAGACGTAATAGTTAACTTGCTACTGTGTGGTATCTAGCAAATTTATAACAATGTTATTTGTAGTTCGGCTCCATAGCAATGTATTAAAGGTATGGATTCTAAACTATAATTGCAATTCTATAACTACAATGCACCTCCACACAATAAGTGCTCATCCTCCCTCATTTGCTACTGTAAGGTACACAGCTACTACTAGCATTAGTTTTTTTTTAGTTTTAGTTTTTCCACACACCATGCCTTAAAGGCATACCCCAAACTAAAATTCAACCCACTACTGGTCCCACTATGTAGTTTAAAAAAATTCCTTACCTGACCACTCTGATCCTTATGGTTCTGCTGCAGTGTCTGTCCAAAGTCCAGGAAACTGAAGAGTAGGAGCTGTCTTTCTGTCCAAGAGGTTTCTGCCTCCTCCTTGTGCTCTGAGAGGGCAGACTAGCGCAGGGGGGCCCTTTCCTCCCCTCCTCCCCACCCTGGCTGCCCTTTACCTAGCGTAAAAAGAATCATATATGTCATAGGCCATCCCTTCCCACCCCCATGTCTAAAAAAAAAAAAAAAAAAGAATCGAACTCTACTTACAGCCATTCGCTCCTGCGGGGTTCTCTATTGCTGGCAGCCGTGGCTGTGATTGTCTGCCTGTCCCGGCCCCCGGCTTGTAGTTCTGGCATGCGGAGCCAGATCAAAACACTGCAGGATTGAGGAGCTGTAAGTAGAGTTCTGCTTTGTTTTTTTTATAAATCTAATATAGTAGTTGAGGGTGACAGGGATGGCCTATAACATTTAAAAAAAAATTGTAGGGTGAAGGTGCCCTTACAAAATATGGGGGCAAAGCATTCATATTAACTAAAAGGTGAACACAAGATAGCACTTTTTTTTTTTTACTAGTCAACTGTGCTGTAACATAATTCATCTGCATTTTATGATACCTTTCAGATGTGCTGTTCTATTAAAATGTGAAGCTGACAAAATATGGTTTTGTAAACCGTTTTCAAGTTTTGCTGTTTCTTCCTGCATAGGGAACGTGTGGAGAACACTAGTCGCCCTGGTGAAATGCAAGTTACCATACAAAATCTACTGCCTGAGACAGTTTATTATTTTCGAGTGGTTGCTCATAATCAAAATGGAGCAGGCGAGAGCTCCACTTCTCTGAAAGTTGAAACACAGCCTGAAGGTGGGCACTCTATTCTCTATTGTTATATAAGAATGACAAGTATTTAGAACAACTAATTAAATTTCTAAAATGGGGGGGGTTCCTTCTAGTTGAAAACTATCCAACAAGTCGGTTGGTCTATGTGTAATGGTGGCTGCTTCCCCAGGAAAACAACCCAGCTCTTCTGAATAAGGCAGTATTATTGGATTTCATGAGAGGAAACCTATATTGGGTTTTCTCTAGCCTTTTTGCCAACTTTGAATATCGCGTTTAACAATTTTCAGAAATTTCTGGCTAGGCCAGAGAGCAAACATTAGACAAACTTAAGAATATCTGTTAGGACATTAGTCATTTTTTGCCACACCTGTTCAAGGTGCTTGGTGCAAACAAATGGGGCAATGCTGGGCTCAGCAGGGGTCACTTAAAGCCCTTTAACAGACTGTAAAGGGAATTCCACTTACCAACAAATGTTTTTCAGCTAACACCAGGTTATACATGCTTTTAAACTGTATACCCTTTTGACCTAGTTTGAAAGTTTGCTTATGCAGAATCCTTGGAATCCACTATCCTGGTGCTACACAATCATACTGCAGACGTGTACTTGTTCTTGTTTTGTTTGATAGTGCCCATCAAGATAGACTGGAGGGCTTTTCTGGTTTTGGAAAGGATTATAGAGTAAAGTGACTGAGAAGTTTCTGACCCATATAATTATGGCAATGTAATGGTATAGACAATTTCAGTTAAGCTTACCTTACCTATTAAAAACTTTCTAGCCATACCCTATGTATGAAGGGCATATGTGATTGTGCTTCCCATGGTAAGTGGGAAAAATTGCACTTTAAGAAATTTGAAATTCCAAACATTTCAAAAAGTAATGCATGGCACATAAGCCAAATATTTTAGTGTTCATAGAACTATGTATATTTATTTATCTATCTATATAGACCTTCAGAATTTTTAATCTTTATTCGTCATTTTTCTCCCCCTTAAAGTGCAACTTCCTGGCCCAGCCCCCAATTTTAGGGCCTCAACACTCTCCCCAACATCTGTCAGTGTTTCTTGGGAAACACCGCTTTCTGGAAATGGGGAGATTCAGAATTACAAGCTGTATTATATGGAGAAAGGAGCAGAAAATGAGCAGGTATGAAGAAAAGGAGAAACTATCATAAATGTAATGAATTTATGATTCCATTGATCTAAGGTTTGTTTTAGCATCTCTTTCTGATTTCTGCAACATAAGTAATTTAGTTTTATACCTAAAAGGGTATCTGTAAATATATACATGTACTAAAAATAGATAACCCCAGGCAATCTCATTGATCATCAATACTAATCCTGCTTTCCAGCAGCCCAAATAGCACTACTTCGTAGAGGCTTATAAGTAAGCAACCGCAGTCTGACTTCTTAAAAAGTATAAATTTTATTGATACATCCTTAAAATTGCTTCATAGCAAACACATCAGGATATAACATCATGGTCGACATTATGTAAGGTAAATCAAACGGCAAAGTCATATAACATTATTGGCAATACATTCATTTGCAGCTTCAAAGAAGCAAAGTGCAGCTGGACTCCAACAGCCATTAATATCATTTCATGAAACAATTTGTCACTGTTCCTCCTTAATCGAGCTTATTACTAAATTCTTTTCTTATTATAATAATTTGATCGTTTTTATCCCATAAAGTCTATCTATCAAATTATTATAATAAAAAAAGAATTTAGTAATAAGCTCGATTAAGGAGGAACAGTAACAAATTGTATCATGAAATATTAATGGCTGTTGGAGTCCAGCTGCACTTTGCTTCTTTGAAGCTGCAAATGAATGTATTTCCAATAATGTTATATGACTTTGCCGTTTGATTAACCTTACATAATGTATAAACTATAAGGGGTTAATTTATGAGTAACTGTCTTGTATAATGAGATAAACCACAAAGGGTTAACTATTGTCGGAGGAGTTAATTGGAGGAGCTGATTGGCTAGTGAAGCCTTTTTAAATTTTGTCTGTTGTAATGGTAATTTGGGTCTATGAGTAAGGATTGTCGATCCGAAACGCGTCAGACCACGATGTTATACCCTGATGTGTTTGCTATGAAGCAGTTTTAAGGATGTATCAATAAAATTTATACTTTTTAAGAAGTCGGGCTGCGGTTGCTTAATTATAAGCCTCTACGAAGTGGTGCTATTTGGGCCGCTGGAACGCAGGATTAGTATTGATGTTTGACTGGGGTTGGAACAACCCAAGACGGCAGCACACTTTAGGCTATTCCAACGAGGGATCTTCAGTCGGGCCCAACGATAGTGACCACCATGAGCGGGTCTTTCCGTACACGGAAGTACAGCGTGGGAAGAGGTAAACTGGCCTGGAGCTAAACTTTTCTGTATTTTTAATCTCATTGATCAGCCTTTAGGATGATATCCATTTCTGTCACTAAAATTTTGATCATATGTGCGATCGCTGGACCGACCAGCGAGGCACAATGTGTACCAAAGGCCATTTCTGCCAAATATCATTTAGTGTATGGGCCCTCGCTCTCGCCTAGTTGATGATATGACCTGGTGGACGAGTCCCGTCCCAAGGGCCATTTTGCCCTACCGAGCGTCCATACACTAAGCAATAGTAGGCCGTAATGAGCGGTTGTTGAGCACCAATGTGCATCATGGGTCAGATCTGCAATCGAAGCGTATGTACAGAGCTTTTATCTGGACTCTGGACAAAATGGTGCTTTGTCTAATAACATAACTTTGCCCTATTCTGGGATTTTCAATATCAGTTTATCTATCCCTGCTGCAGGATGTTGATGTCAGTGGACTTTCGTATACAGTCAGTGGGCTGAAGAAATATATAGAATATTCCTTCAGAATAGTGGCCTTTAACAAACATGGAGCAGGTGTTTCTACACAAGATGTGATTGTCAGAACTCAGTCTGATGGTATGTGAACTTTTTTTTTCTCGTTTTCTAGATCGTTTGTATAGGGGGGGGGTTTGGTTTCCATTAATAGGTTCCTCTTTTGTTTTAGTTCCCAGTGCTCCTCCCCAGAACCTTACATTAGAAGTACGGAGTTCACAGGTAAGTTGTCTACATTTCTTATTTTTTTTATATGGCTGTTTTTATTAGCATACAAGAAATAAAAAAAGTAAAATGTTGAAAATGCAATTACTGTGAATTAAACTGAGGGCACTTTTAGGGGAGGGTGGGTATAGAGGATAGGAAGTTTTCAGCCTCTCCCATGCATAAGCAGATTCACAGGCAGCTTGAATCATATCACTGTGCCCCTTTAATGACATTTTCAGAATAACGAGCAGGAAGACCACAACCACAAGCCATTTTAAGCTATTCAATTTTTCAATGTTGTCAGGCAGACAGGAGAGGATTAATGAGGTGGTAAAAAGTTTAAATAAATTACAAAGAATTCAATGACAAACATAATGTAAAGGGTAGAAGCCTCAAGTAGAATAAAAATAAACTTTCTAGTACCTAGGGGAGGACAAAGTGAAATTATATATTTTTAATGGAATGTTAGAGTTGAAGATTGTGTTAAGAGAAATTAACTTAAACTTTTTTTTTTTTTTACAAGATTATTAGCAAGTAGGAATTGTCAGCTGATTACGGTAACTTATTTGTGGAATAATGAAACTTTAACCCAAAAGTAAAACGGTTTACATAACAACAATAACTTTTTTTTAATACACAGTGCTTGCCTGCAAGCCCACTGGTATGTGTTGAGATAGTCATAGACCAGAATTAAAGGGGAAGTTCAGTGCAAATACATATGCTTTTCAGAAAAAAGAGCAGTATTTTTTTTATCCTAATGACCTTAATCTGCCAATTCAGCATTGTGTCTGTGTATAAATAAATGCAACCAAAATACTGACTTCCTCTTTGCAGGACCCCTAGTAGAGACCGTTATGTTTTTGCCCTTGACCCGGCGCCTGGGTTGATTCAGTTGCTCAGTAGAGATCTGAGCATGTTTGACCCATCCAATAGCCAATCAGTAGAAATTATTCTTAGGAACATTCCAAGGATGTGGTGCATCCTGGGAAGAAGAAGGGCCGTTAGAACCTGAAATGTCAGCTCACTAATGTCAACAGCAGGGAATAGCAAAGGGTATGAAATCAACTGATTTTTCAAAATGGGAGAGGATATGTAGAATAACTAAGAAGGCATTACACAAACTAACAATTTAACAAATACTGATAATTTCCACTGAACTGTCCCTTTTAAAATTCAGCTTGAAGTTTTCTACTTTGTGTCCATTTGATTATGGAGATGTCCTTAAAATAACAGTTTGTGGACTATAAATGGAAGAAAAATGTGTTTTAACAAAAACTTCAAATTTAAATTGGAGGACAAAAAATGGGCATGCGAATGTTTTTCAGTCTTTGTATTAAGACTATGGTATTTGGGTTTTGATTTGCAGTTAAATAGCAGAGCAGACATCCATTCCCAAAACATGGTTTATGCTCAGTAGAGCTCAGTAGATAAGTCCAAGACAATGGAAAAAGTATTTTCCTGTATGAGCTACAAAGGGTCATGTTTTAGGTGTGTCACAATATTTTACACTATCTCGGTTGTGCATGAACACCCCCTGCCAGTTTAAACCTTTTGATGTTTTTTTAAAGGTTATAAACTTTATAAAAAGAATGTTATTTTTATTTTGGCTTTTGCAAACATTTAAGGTGACTTCACATACTTTTACCACAGGAAGGATACAGATATAGCTTTTTGGTATTGAATATTCTGTACAGCTGAAGGACAGTTTTTAAAGGGTTTTTTAATCAGATATATGCCCTGTTTTGATGATTTTTTTAATGTGCTCATAGTTCAAGAGAAAGTCTCCCTTGATCTCCATTGTACAGGATGTTCTCCCATTTAGTACTTTCTGCCGGTCATTGAGTCATTGAAGTGTGGGATAGGGGGTTGAAACGCCTTGCTAAAATTCTTTACCAATAGGAGAAAAATGTATTACTTAGCTGGAAATCGAGAAAGCTACATTTAAAAAAAAATAAATAAAAAAATTCTGATTTCATATGTGTTTAGGCTCATACTATCACAAGCTCATAAGTTTACTTTTATTCTGCCGCAGTCTCTTAGATATAGCTATCAATTTGTCCAAATCTCCTAAAAATGTCTTTAGTGCAGAGCTGCATGGGGGTGGGAACCTCTTAATAGTGTATATATCTAAAGGTGAATAAATCATTCCGAGCAGATCAATCTGGCTCCACCTTTTTGTTAATATCCCAATCAAGCACTGACACCGACTCGGCTAGAATGAGAGTGTAAGGAATACCGTATATACCAGAATACAAGTCGATCCGAGTACAAGTCAAGGTACTATTTTTACCTGAGAAACGAGTAAAAACTGATTGACTCGAGGGTAGACATTATGACCACTACTGCCCTCTGATTCTGTATTGTTTTGAGGCTTTAGTTGCCCTTTAAATGGACAGCAGAATACTCATACTGTAGTTGCATACAGTAATAGCCAAATCCAGTAGCAGTGTTCTCCCTAGGGTCTTTTAGCCGGGCGGCCCACCCGGCTACTTTTTCATGCCACCCGGCTGGAAAAAAATTCTTGAGAGAACACTTGTGATTTAAAAGAATTTAGAAGTAGGTTTAATAGGTGTACGCCAATAGGTCAGTAAAAACTCCGGCCAAAACTGCTCAGTCCAGACCCCTTTTTTACACCTGCAAGATTATTTTAGTACGTTAACTAGCTTTTCCAAGATCTCCAAGGCCACAAAAGGGTGTCACATGTGCTTGTGCTGCTATGTTACATGGGTTACCTGCAGATGTTGACGAACTACAACTCCCTGCATTCTACAACCACGGCATGCTGGGAGTTATAGTTTTCTAGTGGGACGAAAGTTAGACATCCCTGACCTATATAATGAGCATGATGCAGTGCACATTTTCCCTTACCACCAAATTTCCCCATCCTAGCCCACCTTTTTCATGCCACCCGGCTACTTTTTCATGCCACCCGGCAGGAAAAAATTCTGGGGAGAACACTGCAGTAGGACTACTGTATGGGAATTCTGCTGTCCATTTAAAGGGTAACTAAAGCCTCAAAACAATACAGAATCAAAAGGCAGTCTTTTCAACATTAGATAACATCCTCCTGATTCTCTATTGTTTTGAGGCATTAGTTTCCCTTTACATATACAGTAATCTCATACAGTAACCCCCAATTCCTTGGCACTCAAGAAATTTGGAAAGTAGAACACCCAGCATGCTTTAGTTGCTGGGAGTTGTAGTTTCCAAACATCTGCAGTGGCAAGCACCCTCAGTCCAGGCCCAAAACATCTCCCAGGTAAGACATATAATACCTTAACCTCCAGGTCTTCAATCAATACACTAAAAGAATCGTTCGCTATTCAAATGAACTATTCCTTAAAACTGGCTACACACATTAACAATAAAGCGCCAATCCTGACTAAAGGTTAAGTAGTAGAGATTAAGAAACCAAAAAGGCATCAATTTAGTTACTTCAATCACTGCCATATTCATGTATAAGCTTGATGTTTTAAAAAGATCCATTTCTTTAAAAATGGTTAGCAAACTATTATTCTTCTTTAGAAAACTAAACCTAAAGCTTTATACACCTGTGCGATTGTGGGTCTGACTCGCGATGCATGGTGTGTACAGATCGTCCATTTCTGGTGAGTATCATTTAGTGTATGCACGCTTAGTTGAGCCTCATTGTTGACCTGACCGAAAGGCCTCTTCTCACTGTTAACACAAGAAACCTGCATAATTAAACAGATTATTTTGCAGGTTTCAGGGGTGAGTGATACATCGATAAATTCTTTACAGTGACCTTTCATTCTTTACTTTTTTTCAACATGAAAACTCCCCTCGCAAAGGATAATGACATGGAATTGTTTGAAGATCCAAATATATGGCACCGCATTTTAAAGCCCTCCCCCCCAACTAAACTTTCAGCTAATCACCTCCTAAAACTTAGACCTTGCTAGGTTAAAAAGACACTCCTGAGTGTACTTGCCAGCACCCGATCCCTCGCTTCTCTTCTGCTGCGTGATTTTTACATGAACTTGCAGCAGCAGAAGAGACTAGTGACAGCTGCCAGTAAATGGTTGTGACATCAGCGTCACAGCTGTCACTGACTTTTGCTGCTATGAAGTAAATAAGCCCTGGTGAAAGTGCATCTAGTAACATTTTTAACCTTGGAAAGTCTGTTTTGGGGGGTGAATGGCTCAACTTGAAATTTTAGTTTGGGGGTTGGACATCCCCTTTAAGATTAGAGGATTGTTGTTTGTATAGTGAACCTGAATGTTGTAACCAGAAATGGGTCAATTAAGGTGAACAATCTTATTTAATTCTCATTCTCATTGCAGAGTATCCTAGTACAGTGGCAGCCCCCACCTCTCGGCACTCAAAATGGACAGATAGTTGGCTACAGAGTCCGTTATCGTAAGGCCACAAGAAAGAGTGAGACAAGTGAAATCCTTGTGGATAATCAGCTATCACAGCTTGTCACAGGTATAGTGTGTGTTTGTTATAGCAGAATTAAAGTAAACATTTCTTTAAGTGATTCTCAAAGAAATGGGGACCCAAACTTCTACATTTTAAAAGTATGCTACTATTTAACTTTACAGCACCCCAGTTTTGGGTGCTGGTCCTTTGTTACTAACCATGGCCTTTCGTTGCTGGGAGCTTTTTTCCTAATTCTTTCTTAAGAGGGTATGTTCACCCCAAAACTAAAAAAAAGTATAGTGTCAAATCATCCTGACCTTTCTCCTCTGCCCCATATGGTTGTCGTGCAGTGTCTAGTCAAAGTCCAGTAAACTGAAGAGTAGGACCATACCCGTTTGTAAAAAGGTTTCTGCCCTTTCCCTGTCCTCCTGGAGGACTCTGGCATCCCACACTCCTGATCCCTCCCAGAGAGTGTACAAAATAAACTTTTTTCAGTAGTGTAGGGACCTCCTACAGTACTACACTACTGCCAGGAAACATACGTACCAAGCTTCTTTCCCTAAATAACCAGCAGCTGCGTCTGATTGGCTGACTTAAATATCTCAGTAGACTTGTATTGTTGGCATAATGTCACCCAACCACATCATGATTAGATCACATAATAAGTCGTTTTTAAATGTATAAATTTAAGCCTGTTAAATACTGAAACAATGTTTCACTTAAGTTCTCTTTTAAATGGCATGTCCACCCCCAAAACTTAAATTTAACCCACTACTGGCCCCACTCTGTAGTGTATAAAAATCCTTATCTTACATCCCAGCTCCAAATGGTTCTCCTGTAATGTCCCCCCAAAGTTAAAAAAACTGGCCACCAGGAGCCTAGCCACCAGTGAAATTGTTTCCGCCTCTGAGCTGTCGTCTCAGAGGTTTTTGGCTTGCTCAGATCAGCCCTTCACTCCTTCTCCCTCCCTCTCCCATCCGTTTTCCTCTCCCTCCCCCTAGTGTAAATCCCCTTGTACATATATTAGAGATAGTTCCCCCAGCCCCAACCGCAATTAAATATTTAAAAGAAAGTTCCCCGATCTTTACTTGCCTTCCCTCTCTCCTCCGGCGTTTTGAACTGCCTGCAGCTGCGTCTGTGATTGGCTGCCTCTCAGCCAATCACAGACGCGGCTGCCGGGCCGGCCCCCTGCTTCCAGTTCTGTGCAAGCAGAAGGCCGGGCATTGCGGCTGAGAAGAGAGGGAAGGTAAGTAACGAATGGGGGACTTTCTTACAAATATAATCTAGCGGTTGGGGCTGGGGGAACTAGCCCTACAACATATACATTTTTTTAAAAAGGGGTGGACATGCCCTTTAACTAGAATCCCCCCCCCCCCTTCTTCTTGACATCTGATCACTTTTGATCTGTGTTCCACTATAGGTCTTGAGCGTGATACAGAATACAGTTTTCGGGTAGTGGCCTTGACTGTTAACGGAAGTGGTCCAGCTACTGAGTGGATTTCAGCAGAGACCTTTGAAAGTGATCTGGATGGTGAGTGTGAATGCATTTAACAATTCAGTTAGTGTTTACAAGAGTTTCCATTCTGTAAATACAGTATGTTGGGCTTAATGTAATAGAGAGAGAACATTAAACTGCTAGGTACTCTCCTTGTGTTTAGACCAGATTAGGTGTAATTCATACAGTAACTAAAAGGACATTTATACTTCCCTCCCCTTTGCTCCTCTTCTTGCACCTATCAATAGTACCCAGGTGAGTACTAGTGAGTACCTTTTGTAGTATGCAAAGGGTAAATGGCACATATTAAAAGGTCCAGATTACAGACCGGACACGTTTCACTCCATTACACAGTCCACTGGAGCCTTCTCAGTATGCATATTTACCTATGGGACGGGAGTATGGGTTTCTCCCATAGCTCCCAACCGTCCCATTTTTGGCGGGATTGTCCCATTTTCTGGTCATTTTCACGCCGTCCCGGCACATATAGTGAAATCCCGCACTGTCCCTTTAAGTCCCGGTTTCAATAGAGGGAGGGGGAAAAAACACGGAAGTGGATTCCGGCGGGACTTCCGGACGTTTTCAACCAATCAATCATATGCCTCTCTGGGTTCACAGCAGAAAGTTAATGCAGAGCCAGACTCTCTCAGTTATGCTGTTAAGGGAACGTCCTCTTTCCTGACTGCACAGGAGATAAGAAAGACACTAGCGGTTGGAAGCTGCGAGGTCAGCGTGTCTGTCACAATAAATCATACAACTTAGCTCTGCTTTCTTATACGCTGCTGTGGTGTCTGTAGTGCCTGGCTACATTTCCCTGCACCTGTAACAGGGCTGATACTGTCAAAGTGCAGATAAGGCTTGGGAGACACTAGCAGCAAAGCTGAAAGCAGGGAGGTCAGTCATATGAATCACTCCCATGCTCTGCCTTGTTTGCTGGTCACTTTTTTCAGTGATTTTTTTTTTTTTTTTTGACACAGTGTGAGTTAAAGGGCAAGTGTACCTCCCATGCTCCACACAGGGCTGCAGATGGGATCAGCATAGGGGTTACATCTTACAAATGGGAATGGACTGTGCTGTGCTGCATACCTCCGAACTGCTGGGTCATAAAAGTACTAGGATTACTGAGACCCATGTTATTAGCTGTGTATACTCCCATCTAATATAATAAAACCCCAATCTGCATCCGTGTGTGCCCATATTTCTCTGCAGGCGCTCGCAATGTTGGTACCCAGAGTTCCCTGTATAACTCAGTCTGTGTCCTTGTTCCTTTATATGGACGCAGAACTCCTCAGTGACTTCTAATATACTTATAATTTACAGTTGGGGACACATTATTCCTTATAATACATGAGTGGTACCCAGTAATATACTTATAATTTACAGTTGGGGCCACATTATTCCTTATAATACATGAGTGGTACCCAGAGTTCCCTGCATAACTCAGTCTGTGTCCTTGTACCTTTATATAGACACAGAACTCCACAGTGACTTCTAATATCCTTATAATTTACAGTAGGGTATACATTATCCCTTATAATACATGAGTGGTACCCAGAGTTCCCTGACAGACTAAAAGAAGTTTATTTTAAAGCAGCTTAAATTAATACTTAAGACTGAAACACATTAAAAAATAATTTTTTTTCACATAATCTGACATGATACTAAATACTATCTTTTGCTATTATGCTGTAATTATACTCCTCCCACACCCCGCCCACACTCAACAACACCCACACGGGTGACACACGCTTCGCGCGCCGCTGTTACAGGTTCTGTCCCACTTTAGGATTTTCAAATGTTGGGAGGTATGTTCTCCCATGATGCTCAGTGACTACTGACTCTACATGTTGTATTTAAACTTTATTACTATTTTTTTGGACAGAAAGACCTGTTAGAAGCAGTAATTATGTAAATGTGTCCCTAAATGTGTCCCTTTCCTGATCTCTCACTAGAATCGTTTGCTGCCTGCCAGCACATTTTTTGCTACAATTAAGAGAATCAGCAGAGAAAAGAAGGCAGGGGGGAGATTTGTAAGCAGAGCAGGGTCTATGGTGAGGCTGTGCGGAACTTGTATGTGTCACGGACGCTATAAGAAGGCAGTGAGTAAGGGAGGGTAGGGGCATTAAGGAGCATTCATGAAACAATTTAATATATAAATAAAGATAAATATTTGAGTACCACGATTTTACTTCTATTAAATTGTAGTTTCAGTGTAAAGTATAGTGACCCTTTAAGCAGGTTATTTCTGGAAGGTGGCATATTCAAGGTCAATGATTCTGATTCATTTTGTTTAATTTGTATTTTGAGAAGAGGGCAAATTTTTATGTAAATTTGGCAGAGTTCATTGATTTTGTCAGTGTAAGAAGTATGTCTTCTGCAAATAAGGAGGTTACATATGTATTGGGGCCCACTGAAATCCCTGTGATATCTGAAGTTTTTCTACTATGTGCTGCTAATTGTTCTATGCATACTGTATATATTAGGGGAACAATTTGGCATCCCTGTCTCAGTTCTTTTTTGATAATAGGGTTCTCAGATGTAGCATATGGAAGCTTTACTTTGGCTGTCAGGGATGAGTATAGGGATGTTAGTGCCTTAAGTAAGCTGCCCTCTATCCCCATGTTTTAAAAGGACAATTATTCTTACCCGCTCCTCTTCTTATATCTATTATCTATGCTTTGTACCCAGGGTAAGGACCTAAACCGCTAGGTACTCACCCCTGTGCCCTTTGTAGTAACACCAGTATATTTACTTAGCGCTGTTCCGGTACGCTCCACCCCCCTCCCATCCCCAGATTGCATTACATTCAATATGGCTATCCCCATTGACATGTACTGCTCTGCTAGTAAGGCCCCTTTCTCAAGACAACGTGTTGATTTGTCTTGAGAAAGGGGCCTTACTGACCCCGAAACGTTGACCAAATAAAGATTATCATTTGTTAAATCTGGTGTGTGATGAAATCCATCCCAATATATTAGCTGTATTGCCTATTCAGTGCACTACACACCCAGTACATAAATTCATTAAGGTGTGCAGGATCCAATCTATTGGCCTTTAAATAGATACAATGATGAGAAAAACATTGCACAGGGTTCTAAGATCAGGTTTAATTCAATCTGCTTGTGAAGGTTCTCATTCATCCAGGCCATGGTCTGGCCATATCTGTTGTATACAGTTAGATCAAGTGGACTTAAAGTTTTGTTCTTGAAGACGTTTCGTTAGTCATCTGACTGGCTTTCTTTATTCAGAATGACTTGTACAAGAATCTATTGGCAATTATATACCCTGGAAAGTCCCAATTAGCATATCACAGCCAGGTGTTAAGCACCTTCCAAATGCAAGGCGTGATTGCATTATGGCTAAGAGGTGTTATAGAAACGCCCAGGGTAAGGTGTCAAAACAGCATTGTACATGGTACACAGTTGGTGTCGGAACCCCCACCACCACCACCACCTCTATTCAGGCTTGGTTTCTTTATTTTCATATGACACCTATCTTGAACCAGTCACGTTCCTTTGCCAATATGTTAACATTACAATCTTCAAAGGTTTATCCTTAAGATGCAGGTACACGGCTGAGTCCTGACCCAAGGAATTGGCTCTTCTGTGCTGGGCCATATGTTGATGCAGTTGCTGTTTGGTCTCCCCCACATACAAATCAGAACATTCTTCACTGCACTGCATATATGATGTCTCTTTTCTTTTGTTTCGGTATTGGGTCTTTCGGATGTACCAATTGCTGTCTCAGTGTGTTGTTTGGTTTAAAACAGACAGGGATACAGTGTTTTTTGAAAATTCTTCTTAATTTCTCGGAGACCCCTGCTTGGTACGTGATGACTAGCGAAACGTCTTCAAGAACTAAACTTTTAGTCCCGTTTATCTAACTGAATACAACAAATATGTTATAATTCAATCTTTACAGCACCTTGTTTTTTCTTTATCCATTTTATTAAATGAATGCTGTATGGCTACGCTGTAATCAATGCAACCTGCATCATGTTTCTAATGTAAATACTGCCCAGCATTTCGGCGTAATAGTTATCATTCCCTTCAACAGCCCTTTAATAGATACACTTCAAGAAAAAACATAGCGCAGAGCTGCAGGTGGAGGATAATGTATTGGACCTAATCTTGGCACAGCTCAGTTAGTCAACCCAAGTGCATATGAAGTTTTAACTTGGTGTTAGTCCACCAAAGCAGATATAGAATAAAAAGCAATCCTTTATACAGCCTACAGATCCCAGCACGCACAGCTACCCAAAACAAGTAAACTAAAAATTTACAGCGATTTCGTAATAAATCATACAATTTCCATCATGCAATTAATTGGGATATTTAGGTAAGTGACACATACCATTACTCTCACCTAAAAATGGTCAATTCACTATTTGATCATTGTTCTTTTAATTAAGTTTCCCTTTAAGTAGATAAGCCTCCTGTGTAAACACATATACAGGGTTATTCAATAAAAGTTCTTATTGTTTAAATTGGTGCTAATTTTGCCCCAACCAATCCGATGTTAGTTTTCAAATGTTAAATAAGATCTAAATGTTTGGGGCTAAATCAGCACCATTTTGAACGATAAGAACTTTTATTGAATCTTCTTTGTATTACTTAATAATGCTCTTATGCATTTGAGGAATTTTAAATGAGAATTCTGTTTAAAATGGCCAAGAGTAATGTTCCATGTACTTCAGTAGACACATTTTCATGATAACTAAAGCAGTTTCTTTGTTGTTTAGCCAAAGCAGTATGTTTGAAGTCCACTGTGTTTTTCTTTTTGTTGCTAGTGTGTTTTATTGCTCTTAGTAATATACTCTTAGTAATATTAGTTTTCTCCTACAGCCTTCAGGGGGACCCAGGAACACTGGGGTTAAGTACCCTCACTTCAGGAGCGGACACTTTAAAAACTTGAGGCTCTAGTGCTCCTCCCCTCCTATATTAACTCACCAGCACCGGAAGCCTCCTTCAGTTTTAAAAGTGTCCGCTTCAGGAGTGACGGACTTCTCCCCTGCTGGACTGCAATGGAGCCGGTGGTGCGGAGCATAGTCCACCGGCTCCCTACATGGGACGACATTTGGCAGGAGGTACCTTCCCTGCAACGGTACGGAAGGGCTAGCCATCATGACCCGTGGGTCTAAAATGGCCAGGTCCCCCCTTCCGCGATGGCGGGCAAACCAGCGGTCGGCCGCTGCTTATGCCGCATAAATTCCTCAGGCTGAGGGAGATCTCCCTTCGGGCTGGCAGGGGCGGACTTCAAAAATCTCCCGGGCTTTTCCTTAGAGACGGGACTTCCGCCTACTTCTGGTTTGCACTCTCTCTCTTCTCGGCGCGCTCAGCAACATGTAGCCTGCACCGGGCGCCTTCTACTCCACGGAATTCAGCTAAGTTCCCCTCTTAAGGGGAAATCTTTTTTTTCTTCTCCTTACTTTCTCTTCTCTCCATAGGGAGGATTGTTTTATAGGTGTGGGAAGCTAATTTTATTTCTTCCTTAAGAGACCTGTCTGTATGTATGTGTATATATAGGTCTATATAGATATATATATAAGTGTATATGTGTCTAGTCTCTGTTTTTCTTCCAACCAGTCATGTCAAACAAGGAGAAGTCCGCCTCCCGCTCAAAATTAGTCAAATCCGCCCAGACGATCTCCTACGTCTGCGCAGTATGCCAGACTAAGTTGCCAACCGGTCACTCTGGACCTCTGTGTGGACCATGTAGTGCCAACCAGGATTCTCAGCCCATGCAGATTCCGTCCACCAGTCAGGAGCCCGAGTGGGCGAGGACTCTTTGGGCGTCCATTGTTTCCATTCAGAATCCACCTGCTGGGTCGGTTTTGGCCGAGACCCTTCGGGGGTCCCTCCTCAGGAGTCCGAACCGACCTGGGCCAGATCCTTAACAGACGCCATGTCGGTACTATGTCGCAGTTCTTACAGTCGATTAGTCCTGCTGGAGCGGAAGCCAGACCACACAGAGCGGTCAGAGCTTCAGGACCCATGGCAACTCTTGCAGTGGAAGAGGGCCCCTTGGAGGAAGGAGAGGAATCTGAAGGAGAACTAGACTCCTCAGCTTCCGAATTGGAAATTCAGACCACATTCACGCCGGAAACGATTGACGATCTTATTAGATCGGTGTTGCAGGTCCTGAATATACAGGATCCGGGTGAACCAGTAGACCCTGCCAAGTCCTTATTCTGTCGTCCTAAGAAGACAACGGCAACCTTTCCTTCATACGATCAGTTAGAACAGATCGTTTTGGAAGAATGGGCGTCTCCTGAAAAGAAACTCCACTTTTCTAGAAATTTCCAAACGATGTTCCCTTTTCCCAAGGAGGATGTGAATAAGTGATCCATTCCTCCAGTGGTCGATCCCCCAGTGGCTAGGCTTTCTAGAGCCACGGCTATTCCTTTGGCTGAGGCCGCCACTGTTAAGGATCCCACGGACAGACGTTTGAAAGGTCTGTTGAGAACTTCATTTGCTGCTTCAGGGGCTTTCCTGCGCCCCACTTTTGCTTCTGCTTGGGTCGCCAAGGCTATGGAAGCGTGGCTGGATCAACTTTATCAAGCAGTGGCTAAGGAGTCTTCAGACAGTCACTTGATCGATATTATCCAACAAATATCAGATGCAGCCATATATATTGGGGATGCAGCCCTGGAGACTAGCCGTCTCATCGCATGATCTTCTGCGGCGGCCAGGCAATCCCTATGGCTTAAAGCTTGGGCGGCGGATTCGGCATCTAAGAAAGCTCTTACCAGCCTACTCTTTTTGGGGCGACTTCTGTTAGAGCCTGAACTGGAGAAGATTATTGCCCAAGCCACGGGTGGTAAGAGCACTTTTTGTTCCACAGACGAGGGCACGTCGTTTCCCATTCTTTCGACGCTCATCTTCCTTTCGTCCCCCAAGAGCTTCCCGTTCTACAAACCTCTCGCGGCCGGAGGCTACCAATGCCTTTCCAGCACGCCAGGGGCAAAACCCCTTTTCCCCCTGGCCTTCCAAACGAGGGGGCTTTAAACCAGGGGGAGACAAACACAAGCAGGCATGACTATCCGCTCCCGCCTGGGGTCGGGGGTCACCTTCGTTTTTTCCACAAGGAATGGCAGCTGCCATCCACAGATTCCTGGACTATGGGGGTGATAACCAACGGCTACCGGATAGAATTCTGTTCCCGACCTCCGCCTTCTTTCCTTCTCGGATTCCATGCTGTCTCAAACAATGCAAGGCCCTACACGGTTGCGTGCAATCCCTCTTGCTGACAAGGGTTATATCACCAGTTCCAGAAAACCAGAAGTTCGGGGGTTTTATTCAAATCTGATTCTGGTTCTAAAGAAGGATGGAACCTTTCGACCGGTGCTGGATCTCAAGGAGCTCAGTATCCATGTGCAGAAGTTCAGATTCAAGATGGAATCCCTGCGCTCAGTAATCTTAGTGATCAAGCCGGACGACTTCCTCGCTTCCCTAGATATTCAGGATGCGTATCTACACATTCCCATCTGGGCCGGACACCACCGCTACCTCAGGTTTGCAATAGGTTCCCTGGCACTTCCAATTCACGGCTTTGCCGTTCGGACTAGCATCTGCACCCCGGGTCTTCACCAAGGTGATGACATGCCAGGCGGCTTTTCTTCGTCTTCAAGGAATCTTCATACTTCCTTACCTGGACGATCTATTGATAAAAGCAGAATCCTTCGAATCGGCTCGGCTTCAGGTGTCTCAGTGCATGGCGATCTTGTCACGCTTCGGATGGATCATAAATCGGGCAAAGTCCACAACAACCCCATCGAAACGGATGATCTTCCTGGGAATGTTGTTCGATACAGCCATTCACAAGATCTTTCTGCCTCAAGACAAGGTCGCCTCCCTGAGGTGCATGACCATTCAGGCTCAAATTTCCAAGAACCTCTCTATTCGACAAGCTATGCGCCTGGTGGGGAAGATGGTGTCATCGGTGGAAGCGGTTCCGTACGCTCTATTCCACCTTCGCCCTCTCCAGAGATATCTTCTCAGTTGTTGGGACAAATCCCAACAGTCCCTGGACTCTTGGATCCACCTCCCGCGTCCGATTCTGACATCTCTAACCTGGTGGACCTTGGAGAAACACCTATCAGCGGGCAAAGCACTGTGCTTCCCCGTTTGGACGGTGGTGACCACGGACGCCAGTCTCTGGGGATGGGGAGCAGTTTGCGACTCTCAGCAGGTCCAGGGTCTCGGGACCACGGAGGAGTCTCGGTTGACGATCAATGTCCTGGAACTGCGAGCGATCTTTCTGGCTCTATCTCACTGGACCCATCAGTTGAAGGACAAGAATGTGTGCATACAGTCAGACAATGCCACGGCTGTGGCATACATAAATCATCAAGGGGGCACGAGGAGCGAATTGGCGATGGCAGAAGCGCACCGGATCTTAACTTGGGCGGAGGGTCATGTCCCGGCGATATCAGCAATATACATACCCGGAGCGCTCAACACGGAAACAGACCTCCTCAGTTGAGTCACTCTCGATCCCGGGGAATGGGAGTTACACCCGGAGGTGTTCCAGGCATTGACGCTAAGATGGGGAACACCGGGCATCGACCTGATGGCTTCCCGAAAAATCCGGTATTTTGTGCCAAAACAAGGGATCCGTTAGCGGACCTGATAAATGCCCTGGTGGTGCCTTGGAGCTTTCGCTTGGGCTACGTTTTTCCTCCAACTCCTATGATCCCCAGGATCCTGAAAAGGATAAAGAGGGAGCGAGCTCCGGTGATCTTCATTGCCCCTCGATGGCCAAGGAGAGCTTGGTTCTCGGATCTCCTCTCCATGTCAGTTGAGGAACCATGATCTCTTCCACTACGATCAGACCTTCTTTTACAAGGACCCTTCAGTCATCCGGACCTACAGCGTCTCCATTTAACGGCGTGGCGCTTGAATCCGCTATATTAAGAAGACGCGGAGTACCTTCTTCAGCTAAACCTACTATGTTAGCGGCTAGAAAACCTTCTTCTGCAAAGGTTTATTATAGAATTTGGCAAAAATACGTTTTGTGGCGTTCGTCCAAGGGATTTCCCCCTTCCAGATTTGTTCTGTCTAGAATTCTTAGTTTCCTACAAAAGGGTTTTGACGGGGGGCTCCCAGGTTTCGGCCTCGTCAATTTATTTCCATCGGAAACTTGCAAACAGGAAGGATATTCAGACCTTTTTACAAGGAGTAGCACATTTATGCCCAGCAGTTCGTACTCCGGTCCAACCTTGGGATTTATCGTTGGTTCTTAGGGCGCTCAAGAGGCCTCCCTTTGAGCCTTTACAATCTATCCCTCTTTCTCTTCTTTCCTGGAAGACTGTTTTTCTTTTGGCCATTTCTTCCATCAGACGCGCTTCGGAATTCTCCGCCCTCACGTTTCCTTTTTGCCGAAGGTGGTCTCATCTTTCCATATTAATCAGGAAATAGTTGTTCCAGCCTTCTTTCCTAATCCTTCTTCTTCCAGGGAGCGCAGTTTACACTGTCTCGATGTGGTGAGAGCCCTGAGGATCTACATTACTTGCACACAGGGCATTCGTATCTCTCAGGCGTTATTCGTTCTTCTGGCAGGGCCCCGCCGGGGGTCCCGGGCCTCTTCTCAAACTCTGGCCAGGTGGATTAGGTCTACTATTGTCCGCTGCTACTTAGCAGTTGGAGCTGTTCCTCCCTTGCGGGTTACAGCTCACTCTACCAGGGCAATTGGAGCTTCTTGGGCGGCTCGTCATGGCGCCTCGGTGGACCAAATATGTCGAGCGGCAACTTGGTCTTCAATTCACACGTTTATTAAATTTTACTGCCTCCAGGTATTTGCAGAAAGGGATACCGCCCTAAGCGGCACTATCCTCAGAACTGCCGAGGTTTAATTCTTCGGTTCTTTTGTCCCACCCTAGTTTCCTCTCGGGACTTTGGGACGTCCCCTGTGTTCCTGGGTCCCCCTGAAGGCTATAGGAGAAAAGAGGATTTTTACTGTACACCTGTAAAATCCTTTTCTCCGAAGCCGTAAGGGGGACCCAGGTACTTCCCACCCTTTGTTGACATGATTGTCTTTGACCTGTTGCCTGTTACTGTTATTGTTTATACTGTTATTTGGCTTTCACTCCCGCTTTGGGACCAACTGAAGGAGGCTTCTGGTGCTGGTGAGTTAAAGGAGAACTAAACCCAATTTTTTATACTCCAGAATCTGAAAACAACCCCCCTAAAAACACCAATAAACTATAAAATGCCACTTTAGTAAACTCTGTTAAAGTAAATCAAAGCCTGTTAAGAACTGGATGAAGTATCTGTGTGTATGTGCGGTGTCAGACCACACCTCCTGACCTCAGTCACATGCTTCCTTGCTTTATCTGTCCTGTAAAAGGATTGGCTAGATATTATTAATGGGTGTGACCAACTGTAACAAGTTTGTGCCATAGCAAAGGACTGAGCATGTGCAGAACATAATGGTCGTTGACCAAACTGTCTGATACTAGAATGCTGAGAAGTAAAGCACAAACCATATGTTATTTAGGTAAATTTACCAGCGCCTGTATCAAAATGAGAGGTAAGACACAGATTACTGGTTTTATATCAAGGTGTCCTGACTTCTGGTTCAGTTTTGTTCTGTGGCTTTAGTTGCCCTTTAATATAGGAGGGGAGGAGCACTAGAGCCTCAAGTTTTTAAAGTGTCCGCTCCTGAAGTGAGGGTACTTAACCCCTGTGTTCCTGGGTCCCCCTTACGGCTTCGGAGAAAAGGATTTTACAGGTGAGTGAGACATAAAAATCCTCTTTTTAATCCTAGTTGAATTGGGTCTTCTCTGCCGAAAATACCAAAAAGCCTTGCTTAGGGTTAGGTGCCACTTGTATGTATGGCACTGCATTATTTGCTCTGTACTCCAATATGTATCTATATTCTAATCGTGCCTGCATGCATTCAAATAATTCATTGGAGTGCAGCGCACATAGTGGAACCACTCGGATTGTATTTCATTGGAAACCCCATTGGAGAGCAAAATCATTCCAAAACGCGTAAGTGGGACCGCAGGAAAAGTGTTTTTCATGAAACTTGTATTTGGTATTCTTTACAAAATGGACATGTATTACAGAAAAAGATGTCACCGTTTTATCTTGATATTACATCTTGTGATGAGGAGTTATTTATATATTTTAAAAATGTGCCTTAATTTTGCCTTTTTTTTTTCTTCACAGAAACACGTGTACCAGACATGCCAAGCTCCCTTCATGTGCGACCTTTGGTTACAAATATTGTGGTAAGCTGGACTCCACCAGAAAACCAGCACCAGGTGGTGGTCCGTGGATATGCAATTGGCTATGGCTTAGGAAGCCCCCATGCGCAGACTGTACGCGTAGACCACAAACAACGTTACTATACCATTGATAACCTTGGTATGTAGACACTGGCCGGTCATCCATTATGTTTATCTTAAAATCTATGCAGTTCATTCAGGCCACTAGGTCATAAATGCACACTCTGTATCCAACCTATATATAAAATTTGCTTTTCCTACTGTTCTTCCTTCCATTGCTTCTGGTAGCACTAGCCTATGTACCAAATCTTTATTTGTGACCAGCCCCATAGACTTAAATGGGACTTAAATCAGCAGCAGCAAAGGACTATGGGGGTGCATACATTAATTGAATGGTTTAAAAGGGTATGTCCACCCCCCAATAAAAACTTTTAAATATATATATAAATAGACAAAGAGCACTCTCACAATTATATATGGCTTGCTTACCCCTACTCGGGTGGTGCTATGAATAACTACACATATCAATAAACTTGATAGATCCATAAGACCCACACAGCACTCAACACACACATTTTGTGTATGGACCCCATTACAGTCATATTTAACTCACAAATTGTTAAACTCCACTCCTCCAAAGGGTTATCTGCCGCCGACCATGCTGCTCCCCGGCCCACATCAACTATATACCATCAAACAATGCAGCAGACCACTCCAAATTGTCTGTTGAAAACCATTTGTAACTTTATTCACCCAACTGTGAGGTTCATCTCCGGCAATGTTTCGGGTGGACCTCCACCCTTTATCAACATGATAAAGGGTGGAGGTCCACCCGAAACGTTGCCGGAGATGAACCTCACGGTTGGGTGAATAAAGTTACAAATTGTTTTCAACCACACAATTTGAAGTGGTCTGCTGCATTGTTTGATGGGCCCCATTACAGTTGATCCAGAGGAAGTCAAAATAAAACATGCAACTTAGCAATTTGCTATATTGAGATGTACTTTACAATTCTAGATAAATTATTGAAGTTGATTTCTGGTGATTATGCTTTTATGTCTGAAACAGAACATATGTTATTCTCTGGTGTGGCAATAGTGCCATCAAGTGGCTGTAGCTTTGTAAAAAAGAAATTGCAATGCAAATTTAAATAAAACTTTGTTTTCTCTTGTTGTTTTCTGCAGAGCCTAGTTCTCATTATGTCATCTCCCTGAAAGCCTTTAATAATGTCGGGGAGGGAATTCCACTTTATGAGAGTGCAGTTACACGCCAGCACACAGGTAAACATCTTTATTTTGGTGATCTTCATGTGTTGGATGGAATAAAGATTTAGGGCATGGTCACACTGCGCCGCACACGGAATCGCATGCGATTTCATGTGCAAATTCGTTGCGTTTGTGCATGCATTGTTTCGTTAGATATAGAAAACCGCATGCGATTGTGGTTAAAAATGCGGAACGCAAATCGCAAACGCACCCAAAAACTTTTGTTTTCGGTGTGTAGCCGTGATTTCAATGATCGGAAAAAGCGCATGCGCCAACGCAAGAAAAACATGATAGTGTAGCCTAGCCCTTAAAGGTTTCAGAATTTAAAAACTGGTATATACTCTTTCAGGGAGATTCAATAAAAGTTCTTATCATTTAAAATGGTGCTAATTTTGCCCCAACCAATCGGATCTTATTTAACATTTGAAAGATAACATTCGAATGGTTCGGGCAAAAGTAGCACCATTTTTAATAAGAACTTTTTTAATTCTCCCCGTTTGTCTCTACTTTAAAAAAAAAAAAAAAAAAAAATGTTTTCTATGTGCTTACTAACAGGCTCTTGTTCTCTCTCCCTCTCTTTCCCTCGCCTTTTAATTTATTAATCATCACTGACTCCACGGATTTTATCATCATTTCTCTCCCAATCCTTAATTCATTTGTTGTTTGACCATGTTTATTAAATATCATTTCTTTTGTGCACCTTCCTTTTCCTCCCTTTTTCTTTGTTTTTTTGCTTGTTCCTGGTGCCATTATAAATCCCCATAAAATTTTTATCCTATCATCCTCTTGCCTGTGTCCTTTTACAACTTGTAATAGACACTTCGGATGTTGATGTTTTTGTTGTTCATGCTCCATACACCCCAGTTCCAGAGCCAAGCCCTATGTTGCCCCCTGTTGGAGTACAAGCCACTATTGTGGCCTATGACACAGTGCGACTCACCTGGGCAGATAACTCACTACCAAAAAACCAGAAAATCACAGACTCTAGATTCTACACTGTAAGATGGAAGACCAACATTCCTGCCAACACCAAGTACAAGGTAAATTTATCTCAAAATACGTAGACCCAGAAAAAAGGGGATGGGAGGGTGGAGACTGAATCTGGCTAAATGTAGGAGTAAAGTGGTGACTTGGGTGGTTTCAGCATGTGTTCAATTTATGTATACACATGGACAGAGAGTGTTTGACAAAAAAAAAGTGATGTAAGTACTTAGGCAGACTAATGTAGTTTTTGTGGTCAAGTAGCTGATCTATTGGCAATTAAAATTGTGTGCAAAAAAGATTCCTTTTTTTCCCCTCCACAGATGGCCAACAGCACAACTTTAAGTCACCTAGTTACAGGTTTAAAGCCAAACACTTTATATGAGTTTTCAGTTATGGTCACCAAAGGTCGGAGGTCAAGTACATGGAGTATGACCGCCCACGGCACAACGTTTGAATCAGGTAGCCTATGTCCGTTTTCTGTTCTGTGAGGGGAGGGTTTGCTTATTTTATAAGATTGCTGAAACTGGTCTACCTTTTCTACCAATTTCTAGTTCCATCCTCTCCACCCAAAGATGTTACTGTAGTGAGCAAGGAGGGAAAACCACGTACCATAATTGTTAACTGGCAGCCCCCATCTGAGGCCAATGGCAAAATAACTGGTGAGTTAAAAATGTATATGCTAGTCCATTATCACGGTCTTCTGAATACAATGTACTGTTTCAGCTCTATGGCTGCATATTTGTGTTGTTAAATTGGACCTGCATGCTTTGCAGGTTATATTATATATTATAGTACGGATGCTCTGGCTGAACTGCATGACTGGGTAATTGAGCCAGTTATTGGTAACCGTCTTACCCATCAAATCCAGGAACTGACTCTAGATACTCCGTACTACTTCAAAATCCAGGCAAGAAATTCTAAGGGTATGGGTCCTATGTCAGAAGCTGTGCTCTTTCGTACCCCAAAAGGTGAGCAGCGCTGCTATCTTTCCTTCTAAGCAAATATTCCATTGGCGTGTTTAAAATGGGTTTCAACATTATTGCAGAAAGCAAATAATTTGTAAGATATGCGGATCAGTGAACTCAACTATTAGATGCCAATAATTTTATGTACAATTTGGTGGTGTAAAAAAAAAAACTGTTATTAATACCAACATAATCAGCAATGATATTTGTCATGTGATAAATGGACATTCCTATGTCCTTGGGTGCAGGTTATATTATATATTACAGTACAGCTGCTCAACAGTTTAAGATTATTAAATGTTTATCTTTAAACTTCTGGATTTTTGAACATTTGTTCCCTGGCAGAAAAAAAAACAATTCTGCTTTATCTCTGCATTCTATGTATGTTTTTTCACCCTTTTAACTCTCCCATTCTCTCCTTTCCTTCTCTTTACTCCCCTCTCCTTTTTTCTCATCCTACACCATTTCTGTCACCCCACTTCAATCTTCTATCATTTGCCTCATTCTGGCAGAGTCATCACCTTACATGCCTAACGATCAAGGTAATCACTTTTTTAATTCAGTAAAGTCTTCAAAAGGAAGAAGCTGCTGGGTTTTCTGTATTAAGTGGGAATGTGTTTGGTGGTGGAGGGCCATGGTGTGTTAAGAGTTCTGTGTGAATGTGTGGCATTTTTGTCCTAGTGTTTTTTGTTTCTTTTCCTCTTTCTATTGATAGTCTTCTGTAACCAATTTTTTTTCTTCTAGCTTCTGGAATGTCTGGTAAAGGTGTTCGCCCTCAGGATGCTGGAGCGAGCAGTGGCTCCACTCTGGGAGGTAATTTAAAATAAATGAGTTTGGAGGCTCATTTAGACAGATGCATATATACGAGTGGTAATGGAAATATTCTCTGACCTGTTCCTTGATGTTAACAGGCAGCAACACTCACCATGGAAGCCCAACATCCCTGGATCAGAATATGCTGCTAACTATAATTGTGTCACTTGGCGTGATCACAGTCTTAGTTGCAGTGGTCATAGCAGCTGTTTGCTCACGTCGTTCAAGCTCCCACCACAAAAAGTGAGTTGAGTTAATTTTTGTATTCTTTATTTTAAATGTTGTTTATAGAGCTTTCCTAGTGATCAGTGCAATTGGCCAAAACTATTTTCTTAAATCTTCTCTTTGAAAGGTCTGCTGTTTTCTTAAGCCCATTTGCTTACTTCAGACCTTTGCTGACATCTTAAAGCTTGATTCAAACTCTACATAAAGGAACACTTGTGTGTTTCAGTCCATGCTTTCTTATACATGCATAACTGCAAGATAATTCAACATAGCATAGTGTCTTAAATGTTACACTTAAGAAATGGCCACAAATTTCTTTTTGTAGCATATTGCAGTTTTTAATTTTAAGGAATTACCTAAAACACCTTGGCACACATTTATTTGCATCTTCATTTTTTTTCTCTAATACTGCCTCTTGAACTCTTGGTTCCTTCAGATTGTTTTATTTGTCTATTTATAATCTGACTGGGTGCCTCTGCATGTTGTATGAATTGTTTGTAAAGACGAAATGCTTGTGAAGGTTCTCATTCATCCAGGTCATATTCAATTAGATCAACTGGACTTGAATCTTTATATGGAGGAGGTAGAAAAACAGGTGCTTAATACCTTTAAGGGCATAGCACCCAGCCACTGGTTCAGATATGTGGATGACACCTGGGTTAAAATCCACCAGAAGGAAGTAAAATCTTTCACAGAACACATTCGTGCGTTAGACCAAAACATCAAATTTACAAGGGAAGAGGTACAAAACAACAAACTGGCTTTCTTGGACTGCTTAAGGAAAATGGTAAACTGGAAGTAGAGGTTTACAGAAAACCAACACACACAGATCAGTATTTGATGTTTGACTCCCACCACCCTTTAGATCACAAGCTGGGTGTCATCAGAACCCTGCAATACAGAGCTGAGAACATCCCCACTAGCACAGAGGCAAAGGCGAAAGAAATGAAACCTTTCAGAGGAGCCCTTCAAACTTGTGGATATCCAGACCTGGGTCTTTGTCAAAAGAATGAGAAGGAAAGAAAAGAACACGAATACCAACAGTGAAGGGGAAAAGCAAGACAGGAGAAAGAACATGGTCATCCCATATGTAGCAGGGGTCTCCAAGAAATTAAGAAGAATTTTCAAAAAACACCGTATCCCTGTCTGCTTTAAACCAAACAACACACTGAGGCAGCAATTGGTACATCAGAAAGACCCAATACTGAAACACAAGAAAAGCGACATCATATACGCAGTGCAGTAAAGAATGCTCTGATTTGTATGTGGGGGAGACCAAACAGCAACTGCATCAACGTATGACCCAGCACAGAAGAGCCAATTCTTCAGGTCAGGACTCAGCCGTGTACCTGCATCTTAAGGATAAAGGACATACCTTTGAAGATTGTAATGTTAACATATTGGCAAAGGCACGTGACTGGTTCAAGAGAGGAGTTAAGGAGGCTATTTATGTGAAAATAAAGAAACCAAGCCTAAATAGAGGTGGGGGGATTCGACACCAACTGTCTGCCATGTACAATGCTGTTTTGACACCTTACTCTGGGCGTCCTATAACACCTCTTAGCCACTATCCAATCACGCTCTATACACTTGGCTGTGATATGCTAATTGGGATTTTCCAGGGTACATAATTGCCACAGATTCTTGTACAAGTCATTCTGAATTGAGAAAGCCAGTCAGATGACTCGCGAAACGTCTTCAAGAACTAAACTTCAAGTCCAGTTGATCTAATTGAATACAACAGATATCCCCTTCAAATTGCTTCCCAGCTACTACAATCAGTCTGCTTGTGAAGGTTCTCATTCATCCAGGCCATGGTATATCTGTTGTATTCAGTTAAATCAACTGGACTTAAAGTTTAGTTCTTGAAGATGTTTCGCTAATCATCTGACTGGCTTTCTTAATTCAGAATGACTTGTACAAGGCAATTATGTACCCTGGAATGTCCCAATTAGCATATCGTAGCCAGGTGTTAAAGGGTATCTCCACTGATGGAAAAACATTTTTTTTTTTTAATCTATCTGATAGTACACCTTCCCCCAACCCTCCCACTACCTTTATTATCTCAAAAAAGTCCTCTGTTTCTTTGCAGCAGCCAGGGGAAGTTCTGTTCGTTTCTGATACTGTGCTGGGCAGGCTGTCAGTCAATGTGCATCATCACATGCATATTCATTATTTCTGCCACTCCCACTTGACCCCAGTGAAGCCAAATGTAAACAAAGCCTTTCTACCTGTCTCTGCATTATCTATTCACAGCTGATAATGCAGGGAGAGACAAAGGAAAGATAGAAGCATGAGCCACACTGATGTAAGAAGGCTGGGGAGACTTGTATGTTTTTCAATTGTATAAATATATATTTATAAAGTCAAAAGTTAATAAGCTTTATAAAAACCATATTGGGGGGATAGATGGAAGATATATGATTTATATCAGAGGGGATGCTGGGAGTTTCACAAGCTGTATTGCAGTGCTTGCTGGGAGTGTCACAGAAGATGTATTTTACAGGGCATGCTGGGAGTTTCATAGTTTCATAAGCTGTATTTGCAGGCTGCTGGGAGTGTCCAACCGAGTGTATTTTACAGGGCATGCTGGGAGTTTCATAGTTTCATAAGCTGTACATGACTTAATAAACAAATTTTATGTTGTTATAAATTGTATAATAGTTAAATTATTTTTAGTTTATTCATAAGTAATTAGTCAGTTTTTATTAACATAAATAACTTTATTTCAAAAAGAAATAATAATAATACCCGCATACACACACACACTCACATACTCCCCTGCATACACACACACTCACATACTCTCTCACACACACTCACACACTCACTAACATACACTCTCACACTCTCACACAAACTCGCATACACTCACACTCACTCACACATACACTCACACACTCACTCACATACATACACACACACTCACATGCACTCTCACACACACTAACATATACTCTCACACACACTTGCATACACTCACACACACTTGCATACACTCTCACACACTCACTCACATACACACACTCACATACACACACACTCACATACACTCACACACACACACACTCACACACACACACACAATATTAAAATCATATTAAAATAAATCATCAAGCAAAAATAAGAAGTTTAATGCAAGAAACTAACCTGTGCAGGACAAAGCACATACACATAATAAAACAGTGGGTGTAGTCCTGTTTGTTATCTATTAAAAACGCCCAAGTCATTTTTTTTTTTTAACTCTTTATTTGGCACTGTCAGTGCTATCATACTGAGCACTACAGTTAACTTCGTCTGATCGCGAGCGCGAGCACATTGTACAGGTTGCCATGGGAACATGCTGCTAATGTTCCCATTGGCTGATAGACGCAAACCAACAGTCAATTTCTTCCCACTACGGAAGAATTCTTCTGCGCATGCGCGGGAATTGTGAACGCGCGTTGGAGGATCTCCTGCTGGCGTGGACTATTATGACGTCGATCAGATGCCTGTAATGTGTACAGGCATCGGAAGCTTAATAACTTCTTCTGCACTGATCCTAGGAGGCTGTACTTTGGGGTATGTGAATACATTTATTTGGTCTGCTATTAGAGGCTAAGTTGTTTTTATCAGTGGACATACCCTTTAAGGACATTCTGAATGGAAGGTGTGATTGCATTGTGGCTAAGAGGTGTTATAGGAACTGCTCAGGGTAAGGTGTCAAAACAGCATTGTACATGGCAGACAGTTGGTGTCGGAAACCACCCCCCACCCTATATTCAGGCTTGGTTTCTTTATTTTCACATAAATTGCCTCCTCAACCCTCTCTTGATTGTCATGTTCCTTTGCTAATATGTTAACATTATAATCTTCAAAGGTATGTTTTACCTTAAGATGCAGGTACACGGCTGAGTCATGACCCGAGGAATTGACTCTTCTGTGCTGGGCCATGCGTTGATGCAGTTGCCGTTTGGTCTCCCCCACATACAAATCAGAGCATTCTTCACTGCACTGCGTATATGATGTTTCTTTATTGTCTTTCGTATGTACCAACACGGTGATTTTTGAAAGTAGTTCTTAATTTCTCGGAGACCCCTGCTACATATGGGATGACCATGTTCTTTCTCCTGTCTTGCTTTTCCCCTTCAGTGTTGGTATACCTGTTCTTTTCTTTCCTTCTACTTCTTTTGACAAAGGCCCAGTCTGGATATTCACAAGTTTTAAAGGGTAACTCCACCCTCATAAGGACATCTTTTAGAATGAATGGCCTCTTTAAAATATGTTGATATATCATAGTTTATCCTATGAATTCGTTACTGTATGCCTGCTATGCTTCTGGATGCCTCATGGAAACTAAGCAATTTAGAAACCTGTTCTGAGCCTGTACTCAGGAGAGGCAGACAGGGGATTAACATTCAGTCATTGGCTGTGATGTCAACTGTCAAATCCATAACTGACAGTTGCTAACTGGAAGAATCAGGAAGCAGAAACAGGGGAAACAGGACATTGTGCAGGATTTCAAGTTAGACTTATATAGTTCACGTTTCAAACTATTACCGTTTAGGGTTTTGGGGGGTGATTTACCTGTATTTAAGTTTTCATTTTAGGGCTGGACTTGCACTTTAAGGGCTCCTCTGAGATGTTTTATTTCTTTAGCCTTCGCCTCTGTGCTAGTGGGGATGTTCTCAGTTCTGTGTTGCAGGGTTCTGATGACACCCAGCTTGTGATCTAAAGGGTGGTGGGAGTCGAACATCAAATACTGGTCTGTGTGGGTTGGTTTTCTGTAAACCTCTACTACCAGTTTGCCATACTTCCTGACTTCTAACAAGTAGTCCAAGAAAGCCAGTGTGTTTTGTACCTCTTTCCTTGTAAATTTGATGTTGTGGTCTACAGCATTGATGTGTTCTATGAAGGCATGTACTTCCTTCTGGTGGATTTTAACCCAGGTGTTATCCACATATTTGAACCAGTGGTGTGGGTGCTATGCCCTTAAAGGTATTAAGTGCCTTTTTTTCCACCTCCATGCAAAGGCTGGCCCCAATGGGGGAAACTGGAGATCCCCATAGCACATCCATGTTTTTGCTTATAGAACTTATCACTGTATTTGAAATAGGTGGTATTCAGGCACAAGTCCAGTAGGGACCTCTTGGTGGGTATACAGGTGAAGTGACTGATTTACTACAATCAGTCTTTCTGTTCTTGGTCACTTATGCTGGCCATACACCAATCTTTTACGTTCATTACTGCGACATTCTAGCAACTTTGAACCGCCTGGCCAAGTCATTTTCTATGTTATAGATGTAATGTCGATTGCAAACTATAATCCACTTGGGAATTATGAATGCAAGAACGTTGGCAGGTAAAACTGCCAATACACCCAACATTATAATCGATTATATGTAATGTTGGGTCAGTGTATGGCTATCATTAGTTGTTAGTTATTCCAATTTGTGTATAAGCCACATTTTATGAAAGCACATGGAGGCTACAGGTTAATTTGTGTAAAGATAATGTTATTACTTTGATAACTGACTGAAGTAAAGAAACAATTTCGCTTCTGCCAAAAGGTATAAACTGTTGATTACTCCCATTCTTTCCCAAGCAGAATAGCACAGAATACACAGTGCATATTACACAGTAGGTGAACACAGGCCGGGACTCCTCAATGGATTAAAATATAGTAATACAAAGAAAACTCTGGTCAGTGGTATACCTTTTGTTTATCTGTACTTGTAGAAAAAGAGCTGCCAATAAGTCAGTGAATGGATCTCATAAATACAAAGGAAATTCCAAAGATGTGAAACCACCCGACCTATGGATCCATCATGAACGTCTTGAGTTGAAGCCAACTGATAAGTCCCCTGAAACAAACCCTATTCTAACAGATACACCTCTGCCTCGTTCCCCACAAGACCTCACACCGGGCGATAGCACCACAGAGGGAAGCATCCACCAGCACAGCAATTCCTATAGAGGTGAAGGAAAAGGAGGATTTTGTAAATAAACATGTCAGCAGAAATATAGATTATGCCTTCAGATCTTGTAAGAACTGTATAATTCATAGATACTGTAATATGCAAAAAGCTGATCCCAATATTCCTTTTTTTTTTTTTTTAAACTTCATTAGGTCTAGAATCCGAAGATTCTGTTTCCTCTCTTGCTGGACGACGTGGAATGAGACCTAAGATTATGATGCCTTTTGACTCCCAGCCACCCCAACGTAAGTGTTTGGTCGGATTGGTTAAGCGTAAGACAACCAATGAAGGAATACAGATACTAATTAACGCCAATTAAAAATTATAATTTAAGTGTCATTGTGAAGGATTTGATTTATGTCTTAATAAATGTTCCTTTGGTTCTTCATTTCTTATAAAATAAAGGCAACATTTTATCATTTTGCATACTTACCACATAATTCCTCATTATTCCTGCATGTCTGCCCTGTATATTGGCATCCCCTTTTTCCCACATTGGCCTTGTAACATGTTCATTCACCATTTCTTTTCAACTTCTCAATCATTTTGTCTATTTCAGCGGTTGTCAGTGCCCATCCCATCCATTCCCTCGATAACTCTCATCATTTTCGCTCAGTACCTGGGTTCATGCTGCACGTGTTGGGTGGCCCTCCACAGGCTGCAGGTGAGAGGAACACTCCTGGGAATGGCAGTGTGCTCCCTGCTGTTTGTGTTGCCTAAAGGCTTAGATACTTTGTACAGAAATTCTGTTAATTTACTCACCCTGTACACCAGTTTCAGTGTTCCAAAGTGTCTTGCCTTTCTTTTCAAAGAATAGTTATACATTTGAATAATTCATTAATTATATGAGGACCAGTCCCAAGCCACTAAAAAAACGCTACTACTTAGCTAGAATTGCAACAATAGTTGTGAGAATCTTCACAAACCCATGGCCACTCCTCCTCTTTTACCCATGGCCATTTGAAGCTGGGTGCAGTTTTTCTGGTTGTGCCTTAGGCATCCCTACACAATCCAATGCCCTCACCAGCTGAGAAAAAGAATTCACAAAAAAGTTCTATGAAATTTCTTGGGAAGCAGTAGCGTTTTAAAATATTGATGTTAGATTCATTAAATTGGGGAAACACCTTAACTTTTTTTATCTTCTTATGTATTATATAACTTTCTTTTACAGAGGCAGTTCATCACACCACAAGCTGTGACACTGTAGTAGCAGCTTCATCTTCCTCACAAACTGGCACAGAGGATCCAGAGCCAACAGGAGGTACATTCTTACCCGGTTCAATGGATGATGATTCGATTCCTAGTGTTCCAACTGCACATATCCGTCCCTCTCACCCCCTAAAAAGCTTTGCTGTACCAGCTGTACCAACTGCATCTTCTGGTGCAGCCTATGATCATGCATTACCCAGCTCACCCCTTCTTGCACAGCAGGGTGAGTACGATCACATATGTAAAGTATTTGTTGATTGCATAATTGGCAACATGGCAACAAAACAACTTTTTTCGTTTTTTCAAGGTTCCACCGCCCTCTCTGTGAAGACCGCCTCTATTGGAACTTTAGGCAGAGTGCGCCCCCCCCTTCCAGTCACAGTACCTAATGCTCCTGACCCATTAGAGACCAGTAGGATGCTAGAGGGCTCAGAGTGTGTAAGTAAATTGCTTATTTTTTATTTTTGTGTGCCTTTATTTTCATACCCCCGCTTTAGGCTGAGGCCACACTGTTTGAAGCGCATACGCTTCTGGATGTGCTGTGATCTGCATAATTGGAAAGCATGCATTTCAAAAACATGAGAAATTGTGCTAGTGTGGCCTAGCCCTACTTCCTTCTGACCAGACTCATTGTGATTTTATTTGTAGCCACAAAGCTGTTTCTTTTGTGTTAAAGGGTATCTCCACTGATGTAAAAACATTTTTTTTGTTTTTTTTTTCTATCTGAAGGTACACCTTCCCCCAACCCTCCCCCTAGCTTTATTATCTCAAAAAACTCCTCTGTTTCTTTGCTCGTTTCTGGGGGGGTGTCTTCTACTGTGCTGGGCAGGCTGTCAGTCAATGTGCATCATCACATGCATATTCATGATTTCTGCCACACCCACTTGACCCCAGTGATTCCTGATGTAAACAAAGCCTTTTCTTCCTGTCTCTGCACCATCTATTTACAGCTGATAGTGCAGGGAGAGACAAAGGAAAGATAGAAGCTTGTGCCACACTGCTTTAAGAAGGCTGGGGGGGGACTTGTGCGTTTTTCAGTTGTATAAATATATATTTATAAAGTCAAAAAAAGTTAATAGCTTTATAAAAACCCTATGGGGGGGGGGGTAGGTGGAAAGTAAATGATTTATTTCAGAGGGGATCCTGGGAGTTTAACAAGCTGTATTGCAGTGCTTGATGGGAGTGAGACAGAAGGTGTATTTTACTGGGGATGCTGGGAATTTCACAAGCTGTATTGCAGTGCTTAACTATTCTGTTATTATGATTATTTTATTTTATAGTGAACATATTCCTTTAAAAGTTAATATAAATTAAAGTCCGGTGCAAAAACAAACTAACCTGTGCAGGACAAAGGAAATAATGATAACAAAACAGTGGGTGTAGTCTTGATCAGTATCAAATAAAAACACCCAAGACTTTGGTAGAACTTTATTAGGCACCATGAGCAAGCACATACAGAGCCATGGTAACATTACACTGCAGTGAACTGGTTTTGAGCACGAGCGAGCGCTTACAGCACTGGTAGCCATCGGAGCATCATGTTAATGTTCCCATTAGCTGACAGAAGACAGAGCAGGGTCAATTTCGGAAGAGAGTTTGTGTGCATGTGCGAAATGGTGCACGCGCGTCGGGAGGTTCTCTAGCAGGCGTGCACGAAAATGAGGAGGATCGGATGCCTGTTTTGCGTACAGGCACCTTAAGCGTAATATCTTCGGATGTATTGCTCTGAGGAGGCTGTAATTCAGGGTAGGTGGATAACTTTACAGATGCTACTATTGGAGGCTATATTGAATTTCTCAGTGGAGATACCCTTTAAATGCCTTGATTAGGAATGTAAGGATTTTAAAGGTAGACAATTCGCAATGTCAATGTTGCTTTTTGAGTGTATTCTTTATACTCCCACTGTATGTAAACATCCTCATACTGAAACAGAAATTAACCTTACCTCTACAGTGGTTCTCAAACTTTTCTAGAACATGGCGCACTTGGCAATGTAAAATTTTCTTGAGGCACACCTGTGTTATTAATGTTTGACTTTGTGATAAAAGAAGAACTATAGTGCGTATAAAGTTTTTTCAAAAACAGATAAAATAAAAAATACCTGGGGCAGGATGGTAGGATTGGTACTTTCCAATATCCTTTCTATGAGGAGCGGCAGCACAAAGAAAACTGCCTCTGCCAGTCTTTCTGTATCTTTAATACAGAAAGGCCCAGGGCCATAACCTGGCAGATTAAAAAAATATCTGTTGTATTCCGTTAGATCAACTGAACTTAAAGTTTAGTTCTTGAAGACGTTTCACTAGTCCATCCAACTGGCATTCTCAATGCCGAATAACTTGTACAAGAATCAGGTATTAGGGACCTTCTGAATGCAAGGTGTGATTGCATTGAAGCTAAGAAGTGTTATCAAATCATCCCATGGTAAGGTGTCAAAACAACATTGTACATGGCAGACAGTTGGGACCAAACAGTAACTGCACCAACGTATAGCCCAGCACAGAAGAGCCAATTCCTTGGTTCAGGACGGGAAAAAGGACATATGTTTGAAGATTATGTCAACATCTTGGCAAAGGAACTGATTCAAGAGAGGGGTAAAGGAGGTCAATTATGTGAAAATAAAGAAACTAGGCCTGAATAGAGGGGGGGGGGTTTGACAAAATCACACCTTTTATTCAGAAGGTTCATAACACTTGGCTGTCATATGCTAATTTGGTCTTTTCAGGGTACTTATATTGCCAACAGATTCTTGTACAAGTCATTCTGAATTGAGAAAGCCAGTCAGATGATTAGCGAAACGTCTTCAAGAACTAAACTTCAAGTCCAGTTGATCTAACTGAATGCAACAGATATACCATGACCTGGATGAATGAGAACCTTCACAAGCATATGTCAGATGAAAAATGTATGTGCTGTAGCTCTTGAACAAAACAATATTGGGAGGTAGGAATAATCCGAACTCCCGGACCCATTTTTAAAAAGTTAATTTTCACAGTATAGTTGTCCTTTATGCACTTTTTAGTGTATATTGCATTCAAATTAATGTAGGGTAAAGTTACACTAAATTAACGGTGATAAAAATTTTTAGACAAAAAAACAAAAATGTGAAGTTATTTCCACTACTAAAATTCTGAGGCACACCTCTGGCTCTTTAAACTCACACTAGTGAGAACCCCTGCTCTAAAAAGCAACAATTAGACTCTATATAGAATGAGCAGCATGTTGTAAAGATGGAGTGAGTACATATATAGGCAACTAAGAAGGGCTGTTTTTAATAGATAAAGTGATTATGTGGGGACCAATAAAACTGGAATATTTTTTCTTCTGAAACAAATTATAATTGATATACATGGTTATGAAAATTTTTTATTTTTATGCATCAGGACACATCTGTACCATGTTCTAAAAATGAGTTCAGATGAAAAACACAACACATCCCAAACAGATCTTAATGTGTCATTCATTTATTAAAATTGTTTTACAGAATGGATTTAACAGGGTAGGTAGAAGCCAGTTGCTGCTATTGATTAATTGATCACTAGCAAATGTGACCACATTTCTAAAATGTACTTTAACCGTGCTAGAATAATCCAAGGACAGTCCAAGGACTTAATTGTGGGTTCATTAAATACAAATTTGCCTAGTTGAAGAAAAGTTGGAGATGTAGTGGTGAAGTGGTCTCCTGCTTGTCTCTGCAGTCTGCAATGTAGCCAATGGGAAGATACAGTCTGCAAAAATGCTTAATTTGTATTGGTGGATCTGATTATAAAGGGTAATCCCTGAACATTTTTTTTGATTTTCAATTTTTTTTCCTATTGTGGTAGGGTAGAAATAAGTTGAAGAGCTGCTAGTGCAGTGGACTGATGGCTCTTCAGCTTGTTCCCCTCGTCTTCCCTGGCTGACAATCTGAGTTTAAATTAAATAGTGTGTGGTGCACAATTAACCTAACTCGCTAATCGATACATACTGCATATGTTGAGTCAGTATTATCTATACCTATTTGTTTTTATTTTTTTTTTTGTACCAGTTTTTTTTTTTATTTTCATACTCGGAAAATAGAAAGATTGCTATATAAAGTGCAATACATCACTAATGTCTGTGCTAAGATGCTTGCCAAACTTCACATTACTCATGTCTCAAGCCACATAGCTTATTATTTATGGAATTAGAAGTACATGTTTTACCCTTTTTTTTTTTTTTTGCACGATCCATTGAATATTTGCACTTCCTCATCATATATATATATATATTGTTTTTTTTAGAGCTATGAACCTGATGAATTAAGCAAAGAAATGGCTCACCTAGAAGGCCTAATGAAAGATCTGAATGCTATAACAGCGTGAGCAGGAAGATGACTGTAAAATTGAGCATTGTCTTTCACTAAACAGTCTGTGGAGCTCCTGCCAAATGCACTGAGTTTTGAGCTACAGGCACCTGTACAGATTAAGAGGGTGTTGGAACCCAGACTATGCTTGAGACCCAACCAGGGCCAAAGTTCAGAACTTTTTAACTTGCTATCATACCCTCCGATTTCTAAGATTTTTTTTTCTTCTTGGATCGGGGATTTATATCAAATACAAAAGGACATTTGTGTAAAATGTGGACAAATATTGTGGGTTTTTTTTTTCTTCACCAAATTGAGCCGTTATCCTGTTACTGTGGCTCTGTTTATGGCCCACCATGTGGTCTGCCAGGCATTGGAAGGGTACCTGAAAAAAGGCCATCTACCAGCTGTTGTTGCTTTTTGTGCAGTGTTTTCATGCTGCGGTACAGCACCAACCAGCAGCAATTCCCCCTCCAGCCTCTGTGAGACTCAATACAGTATTATTTCCCCAAAACTTCCTGATCACCAAGTAGACTTTGACTCAAAATCTCCATTTTATTTAAGTGCTATTTTGGTGAATGGATGAATTATAAAGACTCCTGATGCCACTCACTGACAGGAGGCCCAAGACTTGTAATCAATAACATTTCTAGAGTTGTATATGCTGCAAGATTCTGTTGTCTGTTTTACTCTGGAAAAGTCCAGCCTTGCCATACCCACTGTCTCTCTGGGTTAATGGAGGCGGCCATACTGGGCTGGTTTTTCAGCACTTTCATGTATTAAGGCATCTTCCATATTGTGTGTTTTACCCATTCTTGTAAAGAAGCCTTGTTCTTTATACATCTTCTCTATATTGTCCTGTCCTTATTGAGCCTTCTACCACAACCGATTCTTTCTGTACAGAAATTTAATTTTTATTGCTTTTTCTGTAGTGTTTAGAATGTACCTTTTTATTGTGATTTTTTTTTTAATAACATAATGATTATTATTTGGTATTGGAGTTCAATACAGTTTTTTATTCAATCAGACTGAACTTTTGGCTTCATTTATGCAATTATAAAAATTAGATGTTTATATTGTTATACACAGCTAGTTCTGACATCACAGCTCTTTAGATGTGACTTGTATGCAGTTTAATTCATTATTTAAGTGTTTTGTTTTTGGAGTCCGATTGTTGGTGGTTTCTTAACAATTGGGATGCTAGCTACAATTGCAGTCAAGGATATATGCGCACAATTATTTTTTACAGCACAATTGAACAAAGCAGAATACAAAATTACCTTTCCTTGGATGTTTTATGGCCTTTTATGGCAAATTCAGCCTGGATCTTCTGCAGATGTATAACATTGGCCATGTATGGCCTGCTTTAGGACTTTGCAACGACAGTGGCATGGCCAAATTTCAGCCCTGAACAATTGTACAGCTGATGTAGTACTGATCAGACCAAAATATAAGACCAGGTATTGATTAGAACTATTGCTCTACCCATATGTACCCAGCCTTAATGATAAGTCACAAAATGGTCTATCATGAATTAATCTTTTGTCCATTGGCAAGATTCTGTCCTGTGGCATCTCCTCATAAAGATGTAGAAGTGATGTCCCACAGCTCTTGTGGTTGCTGGGTCATAAGGGCAAGCAAGGCCCATGCACAGTTAATGACCCAATAGTTGGGGAATGGTAGATCTTCTGGACAGAGCTTTGTAACTGGCCAAAAAATTAAAGGAATAGTTCACTGCAATAGTGAACTATTCCTTTTCTACATTGATTGAAGCCGGGGAGGTTAAGGAGCTATGCCTTACCTCCCATTCTTCAATCAATTTTTGGATAGCCAGGAACGAAGATCTGAAAATCTTACCTTTCGTGCGATCCAGCAGTTCCGATCTGACAGTTCCCGACTGCTTCCTGCCTCTGTTACGCTATAACGCGCATGCCCGATAATGCGCGCTATAGCAGAACAGAGGCAGGAAGCGGTCGGGAATTTCAGAGAGGCCCCGCTGGATCGTGCGAAAGGTAATCTTTAGTTCTAATTTATCTCATGGTGTATTTTGCTGTAAACGGCCTTAAAATAAAATAAATTGCACACAAACTATTTGTTTACTTAAACCCGTATGAGAGGATGTAAGTAATGCATTGAATTCATATTCTAAATATTTTTCTTTGTTTCTTATATATATTTCTTAGAGCATGTCAATATATCTGAACATTTAAATTCTTGTTTGCATTTGTTTGTAAAAAACAACTTTATTTAACAAAGCCATATATAGTGTTAATGTTTTGTATCAAGACTTCCAGAAATGTATGATACAGTGTGTTAAATTACTTTTAGTGCGTTAAAAAAAAAAAAAGGAGCCAAAGTCACTAACATTACAATTTTGTTGGGCAATTTTATAACTGCGTATTTATGGGTATCTCTATGCACAATTTGTGTTGGGGGTATTAGGTATATGTTTCAAAGAAGGAAAATAAAAAGACTATTAATGCACATTCCTGGGCCCTGTATAATAATATAGTATCTGTGCTAATGCATAATAGTAAAAATATTCAGGGTTTGGTAGCTTATGAGCAAAAATGAAAAGCCTTCCAACCATGTCAAGGTAAGCCAGTATGATGGAATGTCCTAACAAATTTAGCTGTGTCCTTTTTAGGCAGGGGGACTTTTAAAATTCTCTTTAAAAGGAGAATTTCTGCTTTTTTTTTTTTTTATCCTTCCGTTCTATCAAATCTTCTACCTTATCTTTTCCCTTTATTTTTTTTTCTTTCTTCCCTTGACGTTTTCCATTTAATTTTTTTATCACAGTAAGTCCTCCTGCTTTCTACATTACACCTCCCTTTCTATTCATATCCTATCTATTCTGCTCTTTCTACTATTCTCATCTTCATATTTAACTTTGATCTTTTGATCCCCTTCCTACAAATCTGTTTTCTATGCACTTTACATTCTGCGCCCCATCTTTCTCATCTATTCCTTTTTTAATTCTTCTACCGATTTCTCCCTGTGCAGTTTTTTGGAAGATCTGTTGAAATAATTTAGTACCGTGGCAGGACTGTGTGGGAATTAAGATTATGTAAACGTGAAATTTCTGCAGTGGTCAATGGCTTGTATAACCATTGATATATATGAACATTGATATGAATGCTGTATATAGAATGTGGTCTATCCAAAACTGTATAGCAAGGTGTATTTTTGTGCCATCACCCAGTATCGAATGCAAAAATTTTAACAAATTGTTTGTATCAGTGGCTCTCTAAATGTCCATATATTTTAGTGAACCTAATGTTGGACATTATCAATTGATTCCACACTCAATTCTATGTTCAGTGTACTGTTGAGCAGAGCGAAGGTGTTGTTAACCTGCCAACATTCTCACAATGATCATTATTTGTGAGCATAATGTTGGTCATAAATTGTGCCTCAAAATGTAATACTACCAGGTGTTCTTGGGTCCCAGGACCCCTATGTTAATATGTAAATATAAACATTACTTATCGTTCCAGAAGGATTCGGCAGGCACACACTAGTAGTCATCATTTTCTAGAGTCAAGTGGGGGGGGGCAACTGTCCGGTAGTAAAAGGAAATTAGCCTTAAAGGGTATGTACACTGGATTTATTTTTAAATTCCCCTTTAGTTGAAAATATAATTCATCCCAACTATCACTGTGTCACTTTGTTGATCTGCCCCCTATTTCTTTAGATATCCATTCTGAAACATCTTACATTTCAGCTGTATTTCAACAAGTACTGTATTGAAGGCATGCAGCAACACCCATCCCTCGGAGTAAGTGCTACTTACACATTTATTTATAGATTAAGATGAAGCAAAGTCATTTTTTCAGTATACACACATGTTAAGCTGTTTTTACTAACCTGTTCTTACTTGGTATTAGTTTAGCCTATCAGAGAAGAGGCTTGAGCACTGTGGCTCCAGATGTTCCATGGTATGAGGCACTTCTCCCTGCAACGGCTTGCAAGCTGGTCCCCCGCTGATGTCACTTGCTGAAAAAATTCTTGTGCTGTGATCTAGTTGTGCTGAAGTAGATATTAATATCTGTGTCTGTGCTTATTTAATAACCACTGCTTCAAGTTTCACCATCTAACTATGGCTTAATCAGGCAATGAAGCATTTTTATGAATGTTTGTAGTCAATGTATTAAATAGACTTTAGCTGGCTAGCTTTTTATTCACATTAGTAATTTATATAATGTATTGTTATTTAATCTGGTTCATTAAATATTCTGGATGAATTTAAGATCTATTGACATTTTAGATCTGTTTTTTATTCATGCATATAGTTCATAAATTGATCGTCCCAGACAGTAGTTGGAATGTCAGAATCTAAACGTACATCTAAAGGGAATGGCCAACATAAGCATATGTAGGATAAAACTCCTTAGATTTGCGTAATTGAAATTAAGAGTAGATTTTAGTCACAAGAACATGTGGGAGTTGTAAATATTGTAACCAATACTAATGAGTTTGATTTTTTTTTTTTTTTAAATTGTGTTCACTAAATTGTCTGCTTTTATAAAACATTGGTATTGTGTGTTTTCTCTGCAATTACCTGTGAGATTTCCTGGCCTGACTTATGATAGCCACTTTCTCACTGAACTATAGTGCACCTAAAGTTTAAAGGGCCCTTAAAACAAAAAACTGGTGGTTTGTCCGTTATCTTCCCGCAACCCCAACTGCTATTTTTACCAATTTATTACACCCATTTGTAATGGCTCCTCTCCCCCTGCTCAATGAGCGTTTTATAAGCTTGAACATGTGCAGAGGAAGAAGCAGGGGGATACTGCGGCCAATCATTGCATGTTATGTCAGCAGGCACAGCCTTGATTGACTGCATAGAGGGAGAGGCCAGCCAGAATGCAGACAATAATCCTGAAATATCTGGTTTGGAATATATAAAATATATGAAAAGTCCAGGACACTAACCTGGCAGATGAAAACTGTATGTGATGGCACTCCTCAAGGGTGGAAGTAATCAATTCTACATCCCTGCCCCACAATCATTGTAGTATGTGTGTGTGTGTGTGTATATATATATATATATACACTAGCAAAATACCCGCGCTTCAAATAACCTTTTTAGTAAGAAAGCAATAATGTATTAAGATTGCTGTAATCACTCGGCACTTGATATATTAAAGAAAGACAATTCAATAAGCTTTACGATAATGCAACACTCATTAACTTTAATTTAATGTTATATTTTTTATTCAACTACGAAATTTTGGTGAAAATAACCCCCACCACCCCTCCCCATCCGCCCCTAATACCCCCCACTATTCCTCTGTCCACCCTCCAAACCCTTCCCCTTCCACCTCAGCCAGTCCCCGCACACACCCTGAAATTTTGGTAAAAATCGGTCCAGCCGTTAGTGTGCAGGAATTCAAAATTCTATTCCCCCCCCATTCACCCCCCCCCAAAAAAAATATTTTGTTAACCTTTTACTGGTAAAGGAGTATATGCATACAAAATTTTGTTGAAATCGGACCAACCATATAGATTTGTATAGCTTGTAAGCCAAATTTAAGCCGACTGCCTCCACGTCAAGTTGGAGAATTAGTGATGAGTGAGTGAGGGCTTTGTTTCAAAAATATGCTATACCTTTATTTTATACAGTCTGCAGTACAAAATACTGATAATAAATTTTGCAGTAGTTTGTCACCTGGTTTTATTGGGGCTTTTGTGTTTTTGAACAGACTGCATTAGTATTTTACAACATGGCAATAAATTACCAATCACGTGTTCCCTAATGACTGTGGGTTTATAAATATTCCCCTACATACTCTTTGTACATATTCTTAAAGGTTCATTTGACTACTTTGTTGATTTCTTTTGAGGTTTCTGTTTTCCTTTGCAATATACTTGCCGTCCTTATTTTTTTTTATACAAGATAAGTTAGAGGAGTGTCTGTAGGCTTTGGGCTTGTAGTACTAGTGGACTGGATGTGTCGTTCTTTGTATTGGAGCCCCTCATTGTTACAGTTTTGTTCTTCTTTAAACTTTCCTAATATGTGTTTTTTGACCCTGCTTATTGGGGGGCATATTTTATAAAGGCACAGTAGTTTATGCATTTACCAACATTGTAAAATACTACACAGCACTGGCGTTTTACAGTGCGGTAACAAAATATCAACTAGTTCTTGAAGACGTTTCGCCAGTCATTTGACTGGCTTTCTCAATTCAGAATAACTTGTACAAGAATCTGTTGGCAATAAATACCCTGGCAGAACCCAATTATCATATAACAGCTAGTTGTTCGGGACCTTCTTAAAGGGCATCTATACTGAAATAAATATATTTTAAATTGGCCATTACTGGAAACTAGAATTCGTCGCAACCACCACTGTACCATTTTTTTTGTTGATCTTCGCCCTTTTTCTTTAGATATCCAATCTAAAACATCTTAAATTTCAGCTGTCAATCAGGTGCCCTGCTTCTCACAAATTACTCTTCTATGAGCAGTTTTGCTGTAGCTGGAATGGTGACAGTTTTGACAGTTGGAATGCTGTGTGTAGTTTGACGGTTTGTGGGGAAAAATTCAGGTCAGATGGAAGTGGGAGTGGTTAAAAGAGGGAGGGGGGATACTGCTCCTGAGCAAAACATGTGCTGGATTGAAGGCATGCAGCAACACACATGCCTCAGAATAAGTGCTACTTGCATCTGTTCATTTATAGATTAAGAGGAGGCAAAGTCACATGGTTGCTACATAAAGCTTCACTTTATTGTTATTTTCCCAAAGTCACCATGGCAGCTAGTCACCAAACGAAACCCCTCCCATTGCTGGGTAATTGAAACAGGAAGAACACACCCATAAATCTTTGAATCGCTTCTCCTCCCTTCAACATATGTTTATTTTCTTCCTGTTGCTGCTGCTACTTTCCTGCCATTGTGGTTTCCCTGCCTGGGCTAGAGTCTTTTGATGCTCTCCCTTAGCCTGGATGCTCCTACTAGTCTTTAGAGAGAAACTGTGCCAGGTGGAAGGTAGGACTCGGTACTGGGCCCCAGAAAGGCTGTCTCTTTGAACATGATGGCTGCGTGTACGCGGCTGACATTTTCCACTTTCCCAGCCTGCTCCTGACGGCAGCAAAGCTTATAGGGTAGAGTTTTTTGGCTGGGAAGCGTTGTGGTACGTCCTGGAACACCTAGGTATTTTTAGTTCTGAAAATTCACTTCCAGACAATGTGCTGCATGCTGCTCCGGGTTCTGCTTAAGTTTATTGCTGTGCCCCTGCATGTAAGTTTCTTTCATGGAGTCTGGTAGTGCTAATAAAGGTCACTATAAGGTATCTAAGTAAGCAGGGGTGAGTATGGACCGAAAGCAGTGTTTCAGGTTGGCTGGTTTCTGACTGTTTTATTCTGTCTCCCTACAAAATTCTATCAATGTCTGGTAAGCCAAGCAAATCTACAGAAGCGGAACCTAAAGATAATGAGGACGCTGGTACTTCTGCTAATCCTGTCATTGGATTCTCTTGTGCAACCGATAAAAAATGCCGTCAACAAGAGTATGCAGGAGTCGTCAAAGAAAAAAGAGAACGTGTATGCTTATAGAGGGCCAGCTTTTCGATTCTGATCACTCGGAAGCAGAATTTTCTGAATATTCTGATAATCCTTTGGCATACTATTCAAAAGAGTAGGAGGAAATTGAAGTGGAGACCAACTTTGATCCGGATATTATTGAGTCACTAGTTAAGGCAGTAAGAAATATCTTGTCACTGATGACCAGAGCCCAAAAAATGGCAGCAGATAAATTATTTCCATCCATCAAAAAGAAATCTCATTTGTTTCCTCTTCATAATTTCATCCAGGAAATAATTAACACAGAATTGGAAAAAACGTTTTTTTGGTTAAAAAATTGTTTAAAAAATTAACCAGCAAATACCTTAAGAAATATCCTATGGAGGAGTCGGTCTCCCAGTTCTGGGACTTTGTTCCGAAAGTGGATGCAGCAGTTGGCAGATTTTTCAAATCTCCAAAAAGGACCAGGTCACCAGAAGGATCGGATCTGATTCAAGAATATGTGACAATTGTTTTGGATAGGAGCAATAAATAAAAGTCCCTGTGAGGGAACAGGAGAAAGGCTTCTATTCCGATCTCTTCCTGGTCAAAAAAGCTTCGGGGAAGCTAAGACAAGTGTTAGATTTAAGAACTCTAAACAAATTTGTAACTACAAAATGTTCATGATAGTCTCTCAATTCGAAAAAGATGCCTATTTCCATGTCCCAATGCACCAAATGTCAAGAAACTGACTGAGAACCAACATGTCCAGATTGTCTGACTACCATGTGGACGCGGCCTGCGCGTCGTAGAAACAACAATAAAGATCATTTGATGTTTAAACTCAGTTTGCCCAGGAATTATCTATGTATCGGACACTTCTTTATATTTAGAAACAAGGAGGAAGAAAATTGGAGATTGCTTCAAGAAGTGAATGGGTGCTAGCACCCATGGGTGTTAGCAGTCTTCATACCAGGAAGAGAGAACCTGCAAGCAGACTTCCTAAGTAGTCAGAAAGTCCAGGTGAGTAATGGAGTCTCCATCTATGGATTTTCCACGAATTAGTGGACAGGCGGAGTCAGCCCAGAATAGGTCTGATGGCTTCAGAAAAAAAGTGCCAAAGGTTCTATGCTCGCTTCCCTTCAGAAGTAGTGATGGCCCAGTTCACGGATCTGGATCCGCGGCGGATTTTCCGGTTTTTCGAAAATTTTCGAAATTACGAGAATTTCTCGTATTTTCGAAAATACGAGAAATCCTTGTAAATTCAAAATTTCACAGATTTTTCACATTTTTGGACAGAGCAACCCACATTTTCGGTTCCGTATTTTTGAAGAATCCTCGTATTTTCGAAAAATCCTCGTATTTTCAAAGAATCCCCGTATTTTTGAAGACTCCTCGTATTTTCGAACAACAGATTTTGCCGAACTATCATTTTAATAGGTTTTAATGGGTCCGCTCGCGGATTTTCGAATTTGCAGATCCTCGAGCGGACCAGTTTTTGCGAAATTCGGACATCTCTACTCAGAAGGAGCAAAGGCTTGCTGTACATATTTTCCCCCATTCCTGATGATCTGGAAAGTGCTACACAAAATCGGAGGATCAAGCCAAAGTTATATAATAATAATAATAATAAGTGATATAATAATAATCCCAGCCTAGCCACGAAGACCATTGTACCTGCTCCTGTTGTCTGTCGGTAGAACCTCCTCTGACAATTAGTCAACTCAAGGGCCACTATAGTATTTGGATCACGTCCAATTAGCAGCATGGAGGTTGAAAGGCAGAGGTTAAGAAAGATTAAGTTTTAGGACAAAGTTATTCAATTCCTGCTTTAGGAGACAAGTAGCATCAAAGAACTATAAATGTACAATATGTGGAAACACAAGTACAGCTTCAATCCATCTTCAGCCCAAGTGAAGTGAGGGCCACAGATCCTATATTAAAGGTTTTTTTTGCCGCATTTTATAGAGTAAAACCAAAAATTATGAAAAGAACTCCAGTACAGAATTAACCTCTAGTGCTTCATGCCCTGACACAGCTTTTATTTGAGCCATTGAGGGAAGCATCAATATGGTTCCTAACACTCAAAGTAGTCTTTTTAACTGCAATCACATCGGCCTGAAGAGAAGGCGAGATAGGAGCTTTGTCTATGAAGGAACCTTACATCCAATTCTTTGATGACAAGGTAAAATTAAGACCCGCCTTTATATTGAAATTTCTCCACTCAGACCTGGAAGTGGCGCTGCCGTCCTTTTGTTCAAATCCACAAAATACAATGCAATTGAAAGAAATGCCCAGGGACATACAAGTTTACCCACAGTGACTGGTGCCTACAATGTTGCCCACAGTAACTGGTACATATAAGTTCATATAAGTTTGCCATTCCCTTGTGCACACTACCTGCCTCCAGAAGCAAGTTAATATTTTCCTTGCCTAAGCCTATAAAATCCCACATCCTTCTCCCTCATTTGGGTCAAACTTTGCAACAAAAAACACACCACCCTATCTCCTCCTCTAAAAAAAAATGTTAAAAAATTGCCGGGTAGAAGCTGCAGTCATTGGCCGTAACATTATTTGTCACAGCCATAACTGACTTCTATACCCAGAAGAACGAAGAAGTGTATGGATGCCACAAATAGGAGCTAATACTGTAACTTTTTAAATTCTCTTTTAGGGGAAGTGTGAGTATTATGGACTTGGGTTTGTGGGGGTGTGTGTGTTTTACTTACAGGAAAAGCAGTAGTCAATTGTTCCGTGTTGGCCATTGATAAAAGTAGACACATTCACATAAAGTAAGAGCATTAAAGGCATAGACTTGCACTTGAACACAGCGACATTAATGCAGTTAGATTTATACCAAGTCATGGCATGTAGCTGTCTATGTGAGAAAAACATTTTACACACATTTTATATATATATTTTTTTTTATTGAAAACCCTGGTGTTAAAGATGTGTATACATTTCGGCTGTTAGATATTTAATAAAACATTTATAAATATTTTTATTTTTAAGTGAACTGCTTTTGTATAAGTGACACAAATTTGATTACATTTTTTGTCCTGTCTGGTTGATTATTCCTGTGTATTTACAGTATAAAAAGAGAGACCAAGACTGTTAAAATGCAGCAAATTTCTCATCTTTCTCAAACGGGATTACAGAAAGGTGAAATACCCAGAATGCACCCTTTCTGCGTAGATGATACATTTCACATCTGCCTTTTGTATAGTAACAAACATGTATTGATTATTATTCCTCACAATTTGAATGGTGCAGAAATGTTATTTGTTGAGCTGTGGGTTTACCTTAATGATGGTACTGTTTAATTGTTCATATAATATAGTTCATATGCACTAATCCAATCCGATAGTTTTATTACTTATCAATATCATAATGATAACAATTAAAAGAAAGACAAACTTGTTATTTATGAATATAAAAAGTATTCACTTTTTATATTCCATCATAAACTATTACATTTTAGTTACAATAAGGTAGCTATTTGTCACCAAGGATTTTTGCCTTTACATTTCCAAAAGTTAAAGGGGACACCAGTAAAAAAAAATGCCAACCTTTTCTTATAAAGTAGAATAGTATGGGATGTAGAAAACCATTTTCCTTCTTCCTAATACTTTTTCTTTGTAGTGCAACAGATTAATGAAAATCACAGCAAGTAGCTCTACTTCTCTGCATAGCAAGGCTTTGGTCAAATTCTTTGTATGTGCAACACATGCAAATCAATAGGACTGAAGCTGTGAGACCAATGTGTCTGGGGAGAGCTGCTTGCCATGATGGTCTTTAAGCTGCTATTCTGCAAAGTAGAAATATGGGGCTGTATTTTTAAAGGCACGGTATCGATATTTTGCAATAACGTGAGCATTAACGATTGTTTGCCCTGATTGTATATTTGCGTTATTCTATGATCGCACATACAATACCATTGCGGTATTTTGCTACCCTGTGGTTTTGTACAAACTAAGGTTCATGCATTTATGAATGTTCGTTCATAAATGTACAATCGCGCACATACATTTATGGTCACATTCATACAATTACAAAAACTCACAGTATCGGAAGATTCCGATACAGCGGATTAATAAATATGGCCCATGGTCTCCTACCTTACACAATATTCTACCTTAAAGGGGGAAATTTATATTTTTTCCTTTAATATATTCAATTCTTTAGTTTTGCTGCTTTTCAGCGCATAGAGAACAGAAGTGACGCTATCAGGTGTCCTGCCCCTCCTGGGACATGCCTGGGCATTTGTCCAGCTTTTGGAAAGTTTAAAGCATGAATCCTGGGTGCTGAATTTATGCCATATAGTTCACTGCAAAAGTGAACTATTCCTTTAATACATTGATTGAAGACCAGGAGGTTAAGGAGATATGCCTTCTGTCCTTCAATCAATGCCTTTGGAGCCAAGAATGAAGATAAAAGAAACTTACCTTTTGCGCGATCCTCTGCTGTCGCACTGAAATTCCCGACTGCTTCCTGGTTCTGATTAACTATAGTGTGCATTATCACACATGCACGCTATAGTTAATCAGAACCAGGAAGCGGTTGGGACCTGTCAATGTGACAGCGGAGGATCGCACTAAATGTACTTTTGCAGTGAAATATTCCTTTAACTAGGAGTTAATCTTTCTGGCTTAATTCTCCTTTAACAAGGAAGTGTAAGGTATTCCAGTAATGGATTACTATCTCATAATAATAATTGGAGAACTCCATTTATATTGCTGCTTTTTTCAGTAGTCAAAAAAGATCTATATTATGCTAGTCATACACTGGATCAATGTTGGATTTATTTGATGTTTAATCCAACAATATTGAATTTGATTGTAACTTGGACAGATAATGGTTTAAGGTCGATATTAGGTTCATAGTATTAATCACGAAATGATCAGGCCAGCCGGTTTTCAAAATGTTGCAGGAATGACAGGAGGTAAGTGGAGTGTTATTTTAGAATCTTAACTGTTCAGGCCTATAACATCTGTTATCATTAATTATATAGTGGATAATGCACCCCCAACGGTAAATTTAAAAGGATATTCAAAGTCACTGAGGCCGCAGGCTGAGTACCTTTTATACAGGGCACAGAACTCCAAGGTGACCTCTAATATCCCTTTAATTTGCAGTTAGGGTGCATTATTTATTATAACCTACCCCTTTGTGGCTTCTGGTTTCCTTCTCCTCCTGGAACTGTAAAATTATAAGGCTATAATCTTACAGTTCCTCCCATAGAAATCCACTACAGGGGTAGGTTATAGCATTATTAATCCTTGGATTTTAGTTTTTGGATGAAGAACTAAAGCTAAGGTTTGAGGTGGAATGGACCTCAAAGTTTGTTTTCCTAAATGATGCAGAATGTGGCCATCCAATAGAAATGTAACAGTAAATCCACTCAGGCTAATTTATATTTTAGATGATGTTCTCTTTTCATTTTGTATTTTTACTTCATTTCCAAAAGAATGTTACAATAGTTTCAAGCTGCCTAGTCATTAAAACTGTTTATTGGTCCAATATATATATTATATAATAAATAGTAAGTAAACCCGCTACATGAACAGGCGCTAGACGCAGCAGGTAAGGATTTTGTTATATAGAATTATTCTAAAGTTCAGATTAATGCATATAAATGTTATATCGATGCTGATGCATATTTAGTATCACCTTGCTGCCAAATTGCCAGTCAGTCAATACAACCTCCCATTAACAGATTATAATATTAGGTCATTTAATTGGTAAGTAACAACTGGTCGATAGTCTCCCTTATGCATGTTTCTCACATGAAAACTGCTTTTGAATTTTGCATGAAAAGACAATATAAAACAAGTGAATAAACGTTATTGCGTTTTTTTTAACTTCAGATTTACGGTGTAGCATAAATATCACACCTCTCTGTCCTTCCCTTTTATTTATAAATTGCTCAATGAAAGACTGAGTGCATAGTTCAGTTTCCATTAGTATACAACCAATATGTAACAGCTATTTTTTTCAACTGCCGTTTAAGGTCCGTACACACATCCAATACTTTGGACGATGAACGTCCCCCAAGTGAAGGGCAGACGGGCGACAAACGGACATTTTGCCCATTAATCGCAAATGTGTATGCATTCGGTCAGGCGAAACAGATGTTTGTCGGGTGTGTACACACACTCGGGGGTCGTGTATGAGGCTTACCGTATATACGCTAGTATAAGCCCAGAGGTTCCTGAAAATCGAACCTCAGCTTATACTCGGGTCACTCATCTCACTGCCACTCGCTCCACATCCACTGACATAACTACTCTGCGCCTGTCTCAATTCCCGGCGCCGACTAGTAACGTCAGGCGGCTTGGATGCGTAGTGAGCGACAGACGAATTGCAGAGTGAGTGAGGTGAGTGGCAGCTTTTCACTTATGGTACATCGACCAAACCATTTACAGGAAAAAATGTTGGGCCTATTTCTCCTCCACTGAACTGGGGGGCAGGGTGCCACTGCAGATGTTTAGAAACGACACCTCCCAGCAACTAGAGCATGCTGGGAGTTGTAGTTTCCAAACATCTGGAGTACCAAGGAATTGAGGGTTTGCTTTAAAACAATACAGAATCAGGAGAATGGTATCTATTGATACTGTTGAAAATATTGCTTGATTGATTTTGTATTGTTTTGAGACTTTAGTTACCCCTTTAAATGGGCAGCAGAAGTCCCATACAGTAGTCCCATACAGTAGTAGCCTTACTGGATTAGGCTATTATTGTATGGGACTACTGTATGGGAATTCTGCTGTCCATTTAAAGGGCAACTAAAGCCTCAAAACAATACAGAATCAGAAGGTAGTAGTAGTCATATTTTCAAACTCAGGTCAATCAGGTTTTCCTATTTTTTTGAGGTAAAAATAGGTACATCGGCTTATACTCGGGTCGGCTTATACTTGAGTATATACGGTAAGTAAGTATAGAATCCAGGAGAGAAAACCATAATCTAGCCAGCTTTCTTCCTTGATTGGGAGCACCAGTTTTGGTAAATGATAAAGGTTTGGTAAATTATATATTATGACAATCTATTCCAGAAAACATATAAATTGGCAATCTAGCAACAATAAGGCACTCTCCAATGTGAGTGTCTGCTTTACACAGCCTGAGCTGTGCTAGTACCTTATTGCAATGAGAAAAAAAGTGCAGTTTTGGCAATCGGAGTGAGGCTGCAGCTATGGCAGACATGCCCCATGTCACTAGCGCCTCTTCACAGCAAACAGTACGGGGCACCCCTGGGTTACACCTCTGTGGTCAAGGCACAAGGACAGGAAATCAGTTATATTGCTTGTGAAGGCATTCCACCTAGTCCATGCGGTAACCTTCATCTCTAAAAAGAAAAATGCATATAAATATATTGGGTGTCTATAGAAATAAATCATTATATCATGTGCTTCAGGATTCTCAGGTAGAAAGGGAAAACTCCTTTAATTTTATATCCTGCTTCAGTTTAATACTTTAATACTGTCTGTGCCTGCAGAAGGTTAGTCAATAAACCAATATCTAAACAATGCATGTGCTTTATTGCAAACAGCTGTTCCTGTACAGTTAGGAAGGGAAGCTCTAAATCTTATATTTTAGCTTATTTTATTGCTAGTTTGGTTTTTTCAATAAAAAAACAACAATTTTAGATGGTGCACAGAAATAAATCTGTTTGGAAGCTGAGACGGAACCAGTAGGCCATAGCTTACTGCCATGCAATAAAAGCCCCCCCCCCCCCCCGTTTTCTAAATAACATTACAATAATGAGCAGAACACCCCCTATTACAAAATATTAATAGGGGTATTTTGCAAAGCCTGGTAGATGTTAGGTTGCCATCACTTTTTTCTATTTCAGGTGGTATGCTGTGAGAAAAAAAAAAACAGCCTGGATTACAATTCTGCACATTTTTCATACACGGCACTGTATCTGTATTTTGCACCACCAGTAAAGGCACAATTTTGCAATACAGCGCCTTTATATGTAAGCCCCTTAAGGCCTTTTTTGTATGTTACTGATACCATTGGTATTGGTTGAGTCAGCAATAAACGATGCAGCCTTAAATTTATAACCAGTACATGGCCGCATTGTTACCTCAAAGACCATATCAGTAGTTTACAGTGCACTCTCTGAGAAATGAGTGGGGCCTTCGTCATTAACCCTTAGCAATGCGGTTTTAGGGGAAAGCTTTATTTTCTATACAATTTTTGCTTTGCTGTGATTTTTGCAGTTCTGCACTATTACACAAATGTTAGTATGAATTTTATGTTGGTTAAAAACATCTTTTTAAAGGAAAAATATAAAACATTACACAGCACAAAGCAGTGATCCAGCAAACTAGATTTCTGATGTTATTTTCTCTATTGGCAATGAGGCACTGATGTTACCAACCTTAACCCATCGGCACTAAAAATCTACATATATAGAGAGAGCTTCCCAATCTAGGGGGGATGAAGCCCCAACTAGCCCCACCCTGTGAACTACCAACCCAGAACACATACTGGGGGGGTTTGTAAAAGTACTGCCTTTTTCACCATCCCTGTATTGCATGTCAGTAAGGCTGTTTGAATGGGTTGTACACTCTAAGGGACATAGACACTACTGCATAACATTGAGTTGTGCTAACATTCTATTTATGGACATTCCCTGGTTAATGTTCAAACATATTACAATTATTCTTCAGCTGACATTCTATAATTTGCAAAATTATAATGACTTTAAAGCTGAGGCCCTACTTTAATGCACAAGAAAGCATTGTGAAGTCTGTGCTTTTTAAACCTCCCCTTGCATTTCCTACAATAGTTCTAATATGGCAACACATGCGTTGGGCATCAAAGATGGCAAACCCTTAAGTTGCAATATCAGGCAGGGACATATGCAGACAGTGGGGTCAGCTACATTGCTGGCCATTGGCATGCTAATCACCAAATGCAATCTAAATGGCAACAGTGGGGCCTATCAAAGTAGATTTGAGTCATTTTAATGTATCTTGAAAATGCCTGATTTGTTATTATAATACCAGACTATCCACTATCCAGTTAACTTTACTGTATTTTCATTATATTTCTAGCAACACTAATTCTAGTTAAAGGGGGAAAATGTTCAATGTTTTGTGGCATCATTTTTTTAAAGAAAACATCCCTTTTATAAATGCTGTTTGCAAATGTAAACACAAGTATTGCACCAAACTATTATCTTGACAAATATCTTCCTTCCAGAACTAGTCTATGGCTGGTTGTGATTGGGTTTTTATTATTTTTTTTTTTTATACCACAAACCTAGTTTACTTAAGGCTAAACACAAAAACATTTATACCTGAGCAAAGACTGACAAATGTGTAGCTAGCCTGCCTGTGCTCAGGCATCGACATGCTAGATGTTTCCTGATAATCACTTCTTAAGCACTGGCAGTATGTTGTTCTATTCTTCCATTAACATATGAGGGTCGAATATAGAAGAAATCTTCTATATCTTGCTGTGTAAATACAGTATTCTCTGCCATTTCTGCTATTATCTGACCACTGGCCAGCAGTCTCACATGGATTGATTAATCTCTCTTTTTTTGGTAATAACTTAATAGTGTGTTTAGAGGAATCCAGCCTCTGTTATTTTAAGCACATTAGATGCATTTTCGGTTTGCAGTTCATCATGTTTTTCAGAACCTAATAGTGAATGAAGCAGTGCTCCAATATAGTTAGAGAAGGCGTTCATAAAACAAAGCAAAAATACCCCAACAAAATAAGAAGCTCTGTGCATCTGCAGTTAGAAGGTGTGAAGACTGGTAACATTCTGCAGTTTGCTCACAATTAATATAGTCATAGGTTACAAGGCAGCTTAGAATGGAAAGGGGTTTCTCTGACAGTACTCTGTACTCCTAAACCTAACACAGATGACCCCTTTCTTGGTAATGTTGCATGCCTTAATTCTGAGATGTCACCTCTGGGATATGAAGTAAAGTCTAAATTGAATTGCTGTGGAAAGTTCAAGGAACCAGATTTTGGTGTTTGGGGAAGAGTGGGCTGTGACACGGAGATGGGTCGACCATCTTGCCTTAATCGACTTAGAGGAAGAGCAGTACAACTATTTGGGAGGGTTGAAAGTACAGTAGATTTAGGAAGAAGAAGAGATTGTGAAGAACCACCTATCTTTATTGTCCATTCTGGTCCAGAAGTAAGGTTTGAAGGGACATTCTTAAAAACATCAGTTCTCTCTCCTGGTGAATGGGAACCTAGTAAGACACTGCTGGGGTACTGGAATTTTGCAGTAGGAGGAGGTTGTAGTTGCTGCTCTGATTGTGACAGATCTAGTGTAAGTGATATAGAAGAATTGTCTGTACCCGGTGTCCACTGAACAGGCTTAACTGGTGGCATGCAAGTAGATATGTGCTGCTTTGCTGTTTGTCTTTCTAAAGTCGACAACGATGATGGTGGTGCAGGAATTACACAAGCTGCTGCAGAAAATCCTGCAAGTTGATGCACCTGAAAAGAGGGCTGAGACATTTTGGCATCACTACCTATTAGATGTGTAGGTAAAGCAGTTCTCTGTGTCTGTCGGAATCCATGGGCTGGTACACCAAGAGCAGTGGAATGGGGCCGATAGATGTTGGCAGGTATACGCTGATGTGTAAGGGGAATAGTAACTGATGTGGTTGCAGCCGCAGCACGTAGTGGTGCCTGTACCAATGGGGTCCATATAACCGGTGTAGGCGTTCCTGGTGAAGAGTCTCCTTCTGTCAGTTTGCTGCGTGGATCTAGAGCCATCTCACGGTCATGCTGTACGATCTGCTGGATAATCTCATTCTCATGGTAGTTAAGCACGCCCGAACGTAGGTCATGCTGTACCTTGTGCAAGAGGAGGGAGTTCTTTTTACCTGTACAGAACAAGAGAAATGAAATTGCATCATCTGTTGACAACACAAATGTAATGTTATAAAACTGACAAAACAGCAAAATGTGTGCAGTCCAATCCATGGTACATGCACCACAGGTGCTTGTGGCAAAAGATCACACACCTTCCTGCCAAGTCTATTCATAAAGATGGACAATCAATATCGCAATTTAATGGTTGGTATTTTACTACAGTGCAGGATAAACCTCTCCCTGAATGATTAGGGTATCTCCTCATCATTTTAGGTGACATACCTTAACTTTCATTCCTCTAGGCTGTTGCTTAAAGGAAAACTAAACTGAATTTTTTTTAATCCTTGTGTGAAAGATCTCCCCAGAACACCTGCGCCAGGGGTGGGCAATTCAATTTCACAGGGGCCGCATGAGAAACTTGGATTTTCGTGAAGGGCTGGACCAAAACTGGATTTTATAAAAACATTAAATTAATATCACTGGTTCATAGAATATTTTTTCATTATTATTTGCCATTATTTATAGATTATATATATTTATATATGTGTTATATTTTAGATCCATTCCATCAAATTCAATTAATCAATTGATCAAGTTGTAATTTTTTCTGTAAAATAAATTTAATAAAAATAAATCCATTATCCAGCCCTGTGTGAATCAATTAATATTAAAGTTTTTTTGGGTAAAGGTCTAGTATTGAGGGGCCAGTCGTGGGCAGCCAACCGGCCGCATGTGGCCCCTGGGCCCAGGTCTGACCTATGCATTGAAAGATTCTTCTCTAGTAAGTTGCATTTAGTATAATTAAGTAATAGATTCTGTAACAAAGAAGGCTTCCATTTGGCCAGTACAACTCATGGCCCATGTTGGTGTCAAAGAGACATGTCCCCTGACCCCAGGATTCACTGTCTGTATGCACATAGTATCTAACTTCTGTGTCTAGAGAAAAAGAACATTTAAATTTACCTGTATTTATTGTTGAGTTGCTGGTGGCAGATCATGTGCAACATACAGTTCAAATCCCCTAGTTTACATATAAAACAATACAGCACAGACTACTGCCTGAGTTCATTGATTTTCTGTTTTTTTTTTTGTTTCCATCATGTTTCTATAAAATTATAAATCTCCTACATTTGTACAAACTTTATATATAGCAACTGTTTTTTATTTACCAACCAATGTGAATTGCTGACAGCCTTCCTGGAGCAATACAAAATAGTGAATGCATTTTACTGACATTTACTGAAATGTACTTATCTATCTATTGCATCTGCAGTTGTGGCGTGCAGCAAGACACAGTAAAGAAAGTTGCAGGTTCGATTCCCCGGTAACTTTTTATTTTTACTGAAATGTTAATTTTCTCTTTCTTACATCCATGCTAGCAAAGAAATAAACTGCAAGGATTACTTTCCTTTTTTTGTATGAAAAGTAAAGGAATTTATCATTGTTAGGGACAGGAGCATTTTTGTTTATATAAACACGGCACTGAAATCTGTATTCTGTGTCACTGAGCTGTAACATGATTGGCTGTCAGTTTCCAAGTGTACCAGCTAAGGTGAATTATGGAAGCTGACCCCCAATACTTAAGATTAATTTTATAAATCACCCAGCATCCACAGCAAAGCTTTTTGTATCTTTGTAAATGTGTTCTTTCTATTGGGGCAATGTTGTATGGAGACTTTAGTTCCCCTTTAATCAATTCTAATGCAGATTGCAGGCAGCGTTAGCAGATATCCAGTGCGCATATAAACTAGAAAGAGAAAGTTTAAGGATAAACTCTGAATTTGGCTTAAAAGTCTACACAAAACTCTGTTGCTGTGAGTGTCTGCGTGTGCTGTGAGTTTTAAAACCTGTGTCTGTTACACAGGTAATCAGCGCTGATTAGGTCTGTGACACAGCTAAATGCAATTAAGAGACAGGTAATCAGTACTGATTAGGTCTGTGACACAGCTAAATGCAATTAAGAGACAGGTAATCCGCTATGATTAGGTCTGTGACACAGCTAAATGCAATTAAGAGACAGGTATCAGTGCTGATTAGGTCTGTGACACAGCTAAATGCAATTAAGAGACAGGTAATCGGCGTTGAATAGGTCTGTGACAGCTAAATGCAAATAAGAGACAGGTAATCAGCGCTGATTAGGTCTGTGACACAGCTAAATGCAAATAAGAGACAGGTAATCAGCTATGATTAGGTCTGACACAGCTAAATGCAATTAAGAGACAGAAACTGAGCAATCTAGAATCCTGTACTGAGCCTGGGCATGCTCAGAAGAGGCAGCTAGGGGATTAGCATACAGTCATTGGCTGTGATGTCAACTGTCAAATCCATAACTGACAGTTAGTAACTGGAAGAACCAGGAAGCAGAAACAGGGAACACAAGACATTGTGCAGGATTTCAAGTTAGACTTATATATTTCGGGTTTCAAACTATTACCGTTTAAGGTTTTGGGGGGTGATTTACCTGTATGTAAGTTTTCATTTTGGGGCTGGACGTGCCCTTTAAAGTCTTTGCCCAAAAAAGTCTGTAAATTTGTGGATAACTCGGAAATGCTTTTATGGATTCCTTAGCTAGGTAATAGCACACTTCTCCGGTATGTGCTGCTTATCATCTCTGAGACATATGCATTTGAACTGGTTTCAGGTCAGATACTCTGGACAGTTTACATGGATGTTAGTTTTTATTTCAATAACTAACTTACCTGCCTTGTCCTTTTAACATAGAACACAGTGTAGCTTACAATGAGAACTTATAATAAGCATATCTGTTGTATTCAATTAGATCAACCGGACTTGAAGTTTAGTTCTTGAAGACGTTTCGCTAGTCATCCGACTGGCTTTCTCCATTCTGAATTGAGAAAGCCAGTCGGATGGCTAGCGAAACGTCTTCAAGAACTAAACTTCAAGTCCGGTTGATCTAATTGAATACAACAGATATACCATGATCTGGATGAATGAGAACCTTCACAAGCTTAATAATAAGCACTTGCTTAAATTTTAAAGGGTAAAATGTAAAAGGGTATGTCCACCGGCAGTTTAACTTTCTATTTTCCAGTTTAACTGAAGAACAGGAGGTAAATGCGTTATGTCTTACCTCCTGTCCTTCAGTAAAACTTACAGGAGAGACAGCTTCTCTGACAGTCTCCTCCGCGTCCACACCCCTTTGTACTGTGTGCGCACGCACACACAATGCAAAGGACTGTGGATCTGTCGGGGAATGTCAGTGCTGTCGGAGGCTGCCAGCAGCCCTGGAGCGATTACGTGGTAAGTTTCTCCTGCTCTCCTGTAAGTTTTACTGAAGGACATGAGGTAAGACATAGCGCATTTACCTCCTGTTCTTCAGTTAAACTGGAAAAATTTAAAATCCCGGTGTACATGCCCTTTAACTTGTGGAGGGATCATTACTTTAATTGACATTAAAAATACATATTGAAAAACATAAATAAATTAAAGCAGAAGTACCTATTTGCATATGTATGCATATGTAATTTGTGTGCTATCCCTTAAAAAGTTATAAGTCAATCTTTACTTCCTGATGTTCCCACTATCTCAGAACAAATACCTTGACTCATCATTTGAATGGTGATGTACATTGAACACCAGGAGGTGATAGCGTCTGTTATTATGTTTGATAGATCTGTTGATCGAAAGTCAATATATCATCTAATATAAAAAAAGTGTATAGCTAGAATAACTCCACCTACAGTGAAGTGCTCTGCATCATCCCTTTAAAATAAACTACAAAAAATGTGATTTTATTTGTCACAGTACTCAGAGTCCGTGAAATTTAAATTGCAATAAGTTCAGATTGAATAGTTTAAATGCAGCAACATACAGTAGCCATATACAGTATAAATACTAACAGTGTAAAAGATTTTAAGATACAATGTTACACAACAATAACAATGTAATATACTTATTTTGCTAAGAGTTTAAAAAGGCAACAGATGATGGATAAAAACTATTTCTGAATCTACATGTTTTTCTAAAAAGATCTCCCAGAGGGTAATAAGAAAAACAGTTCATGATTTGGATGCGAAGGGTCTGAGATAATCTTATTAAGTCTTGTTGATCTGCGTTTAAGGAATATAGCATCAACTGAAGGGAGTTCAGTACCCACAATGTACTGTGCATATTTAACAATTTGCTGGAGGTGCTGTAGCTCGGCTTTAGTGCAATTTCCATGCCAAGTAAGAATATAATAAGTTAAAATACTTTCAATAGTACATTTATTAAAGTTAATTAATAGAGCCTGGGACAAATGCTCCTTTTTAAGCATCCTAAGGAAGAAAAGTCTCTGTTGGGCCTTCTTAACACACTCCTTAGTATTACCCCCCCATGATAGATCAGATCTAAGATGCATACCCAGAAATTTTATCCCTTCCACCATCTCAACCTCCATATTGTTAATGTCTAATGGTTGATATGATGCGATTTTAAGCGACTTCTGAAAGTCAAAAATCATTTCTTTGGTTTTGATGAAATTAATGTGCAAATTATTTAAGTTGCACCAGTTTATAAGGGATGTAATCTCTGCCCTATACTATGTCTCATCGTTATTATTGATTAACCCTAATAGGGTGGTGTCATCTGCAAACCTCACCATATGATTTTTACTTGACTTAACAGTACAGTCAGAGGTAAATACAGAGAAAAGAAATGGGCTGAGTACACACCCCTGAGGGACGCCAATGTCCGTGGTATGTACAGATGAGGTATTCCCATTGAACATAACCCACTGGATCCTGCCAGAAAGAAAATTCCTAATCCATCTACATAAGTAAAATTCAACACCTAATCAAAACAATCTTACTTGGTCACCCCTTTATCCCAGACAATGTTAAAAACTGAGCGTATATACAAATAGAACAATAATAAATATGTGTGTCCATGTATGCTAAAGCATTTGACGAAATATGTGCTAATTTTCTTTTACCAATTCTGTCCAAGCGATCCAGTGCTACACTTTCAAAGGCACGTCTCATCATTGGATACTCCTCAAGAACCTCATTGAAGTGGTCAACACTTAAGGAATACAGACGGCAATAAGTATCAGCTTTTACACTGGCTGTGCGTCGTCCCCGTGTCAAAAGACAAATCTCTAGAGAAAAGAAAAAACTGGGAAAATTACAATGGACAAAGTGGTCAACACTCAGTAAGTACAACTCCTACTCCAACGGACATAAGCCAGGAGTCAAGAACAAATCTCTAGAGGAAAGAAAACAAATGGAAATTTTAGTACACTAGGGGGCAGTATTTAAAAACAAAAACCTGATACCGCATGTTCTTGTAAAAGTATGGCCACACATGTACAATCGTTTGCCCGTAAAATGACATGTGGTACTATACTCCCACAATTGTATTATACACGCCATTGTACAATAACTACTGCAAAAGTAATTGTACGAATGTGATCGTAATTTTACAACCAAGAAGGTAAATCTTATACGATCACGGGTACGATACCGGACTTTTATAAATGCGTCAGCAGGTGAGAACCACGTTGTTTTGTATATATGCAATACTGTGTAGAGGTTTTAATCAAGTGTTAAAAATGCTGTAAAGTAAAAATGATTTCACATATAGCAAGGTTAACTGTTTGTTTATATATCAACCTGAGGAAGGGGGCTTAGTCTCCCGAAAATTTGTATGTGGTTTCAGCACAATATTTAAGTAGTTAAATGTTAAAACTATTACAACAGAAGCTGTCAAATTGCATTCATAAATCACAGATGATACCATACCATAGGTTAACTTCTTTTCAGTATAGTCATATTATCTGCACAAGTGAAAGAGCAAAGTACAGTTAAAAACACTTTATCATATTGATTTTAATGTCAGGGCAGACTGATTGCTATAAAAGACTGTGCTTGAACTCATTGCCCTTGCTTAAAATCACTGTCTTCTTGTTTTATAATATAGTATAGTATTGAGGTTAAATAAAGACATACGTCCATCCAGTCCAACCTAATCAGCAATACCCACATTTCCTGCCTAACTGTTGATCCAGAGGAAGGCAAAAAAAACCCCACCAGAATTACAAAGAGGAAAAAAATTCCTTCCTAACTCCAAGTGGCAATCGGAAATATCACTGGATCAACTCTATTTTATGTATCAATACCAGTAATGTGTAACATTCCTTGTCTTTTTTTTTTTTTTTTTAAACTATCCAATGAAACTGCCATCACCATGTCCGATGGAAAACAGTTCCATAGTTTTACCGTTCACACAGTTCTTTTCTTCAAGTCTTATGGGATGTCTGTGTCCTCTGACACCTTCTATTGGTGAACAATGCCTCAGATAGTTTATTGTGTTGTAAGGCTGTTAACTGCATGAAAGATTGGGTTGTAAGGCTACTAACTACCTGAAAGCAACTTGTGCTTCAGGTGCAAGAGGACTACAGTGTATGGTGGTGTGTTTAAAGGGCATGTCCACCCTCCAAACAACATGTATTTAATTGAAAAGTCCCTTTAAAACATGTACAATGCCCCTACCCCGACATCTATATTCTCAGTACAAATTTCAGTACATCGTTCTTCATGTCCGCATTATTGTTGACTAGGAGGAGAATGACGTCACAGGAAACACATTCCCCTCCTCCTCTGTTGCAAGCCTGTTTCAAGCAAATGTGTGCATGCTCATTGTAATTGAGGAGCTCTCCCCCTCCCATCCAGGAAGTATCCAACATAACTGTGTGCAAATCAGCCAATCTGAAAACTGCCATTGTCCACCAATAGGAATGCTGAAACCGACAACCAACCATTAATGGGCATAGCAGTGTAATTCCCTACACAGAACAGAGCAGAGTGTGTGATCACTGAGCTGGAGTGTTTGAATCAATCCAGGACATTACATTTGCCGGCAGAAAACTACCTTATTACATGCATTGCTATGTGATCGGCAAGTCACTGATGACGTAATGTCGCAAACGTTACAATATCATGGCGGAAAGAGGGGTTTGTATGACAGCCATGGATAAGGAAGGAACATAACATAACTGGACGAATAACTTTCTGGTAAAACATTTTTAAAACTTTTTAAGTAAGCGACAATACTTAGTAAGGGGTAGGGAACAAATAAGTCCTTTAAGTCTGTTAACACTGGTGGATTGAGGCATCTGTGAAGTTGGGCAATATAAGGACTGAAGGTATATAATTCATAGTAGTCCATCCATCTAGCCTACTAGCCGGGAGGAACTACCATACAAGCACTGCTCTTTCTTTTGCATTCAACCTATACGTAGCCCTTATCTGTGTTCTCTGGAGCCATTTGAGGAGCAATAAGTATAATCGGATTGAATTTTATTCACTAGATCCAGACACAATTTTTATTGATTAATGTTTATAAATTAAGTTTTTTTGTTATACATATACCCAAGTGTCAATATTGTTAGGGGGACTTGGACTACCCTTAAAGGACAACTCCACCCTCATAAGAACATCTTTTAGAAAGAATGGCCTCTTTAAAATATGTTGATATATCATACTTTGTCCTATGAATTCATTACTTTATGCCTGCTATGCTTCTGGATGCTTCATGGAAACTGAGCAATTTAGAAACCTGTACTGAGCCTGGGCATGCTCAGAAGAGGCAGATAGGGGATTAGCATTCAGTCATTGGCTGTGATGTCAACTGTCAAATCCATAACTGACAGTTACTAACTGGAAGAACCAGGAAGCAGAAAGAGGGGAAACAGGACATTGTGCAGGATTTCAGGTGTGACTTATATAATTCACATTTCAAACTATTACAGATTAGGGTTTCGGGGGGGTGAATTACCTGTCTGTAAGTTTTCATTTTGGGGCTGGACTTGCCCTTTAAATGACTATTTCTATTCAGTTGGAATAGAATGAGTTATAGAATTGAGATTTTTATGAATTGATATGAGTTAAGTATCATATGTTTAGCATTAATACAACTGAACAGTATTCTTTTCTACGCCTGGATGAAAGCTCTGGGCTTTTGCAGCATTCAGGCGAGGGAGAGTGGGTGTGGAATCCTGCAAGGTATCTCCTTGTCCTTGCGTTATTGAGCAGGGTAAATATAATGGTTCTGAACACAAATTTTGGATGAACAACTGTAAATAGAAAATGTTTTAGTATGAAGTATATACACAAATTATACTGATTGTGGTATACACACAAATTATACTGATTGTAGTATACACACAAATTATACTGATTGTGGTATACACACAAATTATACTAATTGTGGTATACACACAAATTTTACTAATTGTGGTATACACACAAATTATACTAATTGTGGTATACACACAAATTATACTGATTGTGGTATACACACAAATTATACCGATTGTGGTATACACACAAATTATACTGATTGTGGTAAACACACAAATTATACTGATTATGGTATACACACAAATGATACCAATTGTTGTATACACACAAATTATACTGATATAGAGAAAAAATAATTCATTAAAAATAAACACATTGTTGTGTTTTGTAAATATCTTAAGTGTGATATTGATGTGATTGCTTTTCACCCTATAAAGTGTGCAGGAAAGGTTGTCACCTATGATTACGAATTCAGATCCAAAATGCATTAGGCTATTTTTGTACTCTGTAAGTGTGCTTTGAATGATGGACTGAACTAATTGGATTACGAGACCAGATTGGCAATTGTTGATGTCTGTCAAGGTCACATACAAACAATAATGCAGAATAGAATAAAGATGTATTCTTTTTCATTTGTAATTGCGAAGAAAAAAATACTGTTTGCTAATGCCAACCCTACAAGGGCTTTGCATCACATATATAATAATAATAATAATAATCTGTTTTGTGTTCTTTTCATAAGAAACTAATTTGCACAAGGGGGAAGCTTTTGTTATTTAATATCATAAAACCTATATTAACAAAGAACTGAAGCAAAATAAATAAGTTAATACCATACACATATCTATGGCTGCAGAAGTACACCACTGGCTTAAAATCTGCTCAAGATGTGGCAATGGATGAGATAATATCGATAAAAGAAGTGTAAATGGGAATCTATTTTTTATTGTTTAAATCAATAAAAAATGACCCATGTATGGTGGACCTTATTTGATTCCCCAACAGCACTGCTCTCTTATTAACAGGCCCAATACTTGTGACTACTTATCAACTGACCCAAAAGTTGTGACATAGTCCTGACTTTGCACTCTTGCTCCCAAACTTGCCATCGCTCCTTATGGGCGAGCATTGCAACACAAGCATAGACTTCCATTGCAAGGGGAAGCCAGTGCCCTGAGCAATTCTTTCAACTTGCCTTATGGATGGGGCAACCCAGCTTGATCTTCTTAAAATGTCCTTTACTGTCTGTTATACTAAAACCTTATTGTCAGTTACCATATTTACTCAAGTATAAAAGAAGGTGAGCGGCTGTTTAGAGGAATGGAAGGGAGGAAGGGAAGCCATTACACTTATTAAATATTGTTATAATTAGTTTAATACTGACATTTATTTGCATGTACACTACCATTCAAAAAAAGTTTTTTTGTCTATTAAAATAACATCAAATTAACCATAAATACAGTGTTGATTATCGTAGATTTAAAATGGTGTGTTTTAATGCATTATTTATATAGGTATCCATTATCAGCAACAATTAGAGGCCTATTTATAAACTCATAGTATTGGTACTGATCGCATCTGTATTTTATGGTGCAGTTATAAACTTTTCATGGTTAATGCTATTGTACGACTGCAGCTTTAAGGTTTGGCAGCAACACAGTTACCACAATGTGGTTGAAATGGGCAATGCCACACAGTAGTTAAATTCTGCACTGTAACGGTATTTTACAATGCAGACAGTATGTTACACCATGGTAGTGCAAAAGCTTGGTATTGTAAATGTATACCTTTTTAAAGATGGCCAACGCTGCTGCCGCTAACAGCTCTCTGGATCCTCCTAACAATCTAACTGCCCCCTTGCTCCTTTCTTTGACATAAGATGCGAGTGGAGAGCTGTCAGCTTTCCTACCTGGTTTCCTAACTCCCTGGAAAATATGCTATATGCTTTTTGAATATTGAGATATTAAGGGTTTTCTGTTCCTTTAAAACTTCAGTATAGATAACACACAATTAAGTAGAAGGAACTATTACCATCCCAGATAAATAAAAGCAATCCAAATCAGTAAGTGTTAAAACATAGCTTTTAATATGGCTTTTCCATTTAAAACAAACAGAAAGCTGCACAGCGTACATGGTCCTGACGCATTTTGTCACTAATGGCACTTCAACCATTGATAAAGTGTCTGTCATTAGTGACACAAAACGCTTTTATTATTATTTGTAATATTATTATTATTTGTACAATTATTATTTGTAAACATATTTAATCCAAATTTTCTATTTATTCTTACTCATTTCATCATGAAAACCATACAAGTTTGTTTGATAAGATCTATTCCTCAGTAATCATTGCTAATTGCTTCTTATAATGTCAGTCCCAAAGACGTAACCTTGAATATTATCATGTTCTAAATTTTCCAGTTTTTAACTCATCATTGTTAACCTTACAGGTCTATAGTTAACAAACTGTGAATGTTCCCTGTTTTTTCGAATACTGGAATTACATTACGGTAGCTTTTTTAGTCCAAAAGCACATCTCCAGGCAAAAGTGAGTTTTGTGAAAAACCATGGCCTAGATAAAAATGAACTTTGTTCCCTGAAGATTTGTAGGTGTATTCAAGTCTGAGAGGTTTGTGGATATTAACTTTGGCTAATTGTTTCTGCACTGTACTCTGTCTGCCAAACTGCTTTACTTCTACTTCACCCTCATTGTTAACACAAACAGGTGCTCTAAAATACATAGAGGAACAAAATGTCTAATTCCGTTTGCCTACTCAGCATCCTTTCACCCATCTTAGCCCTATTATTTAAAAGGGAATTCCCACCCAAAAATATGACTTATTTCAGTTAATTGAACAACAGGAGGTAAAGGAGCTATGCTTACCTCCGTTACTCAATGAAACAATCAGGAGACAGGAAGGAATACAGCTAACTTAACCGTGATCACGTTCCTCCTTTTCTGCTTCCTCTGACAGTTGCCAACCACATCCATGCTCCTGACAAAGGAAGCGGCCGAGGAGCGCAATCACAGGTAAGTTTATTCTGTTCTCTCCAGTCTCCTGTTGGCTTAGTTGAAGAAAGGGAGGTAAGACATAGTTCGTTTTTCTCTCGTTCTTCAACTAAACTGAAATAAGTTAAGTAATATTTTTTAATGGCCCCAAACTCTCATGTTTCATATACTGATATTTTTAAAGAGCTTCTTGGGGTTCAATCTTCCCCTTATTTTCTATTTTAGCTAACTTAATTACTTTCTTACAGCCAAAATTATGTTTTTTTTAATAGTTTTTAAAGGAATATTCAAGTGCCATCAGTATCCGGTCCTTTCAGGAGTGTCTTTGGAATAGGGAAGTGTAATAAAAATGGGGTTTAGGCGGGTGCTTATTTAAAATATTGCTTTGAGGGTGGACATGCCCTTTAAGATAATAGCAGTTGAGAGCAGAGTATGTAATACTATAGGACAGGTCATGGCCAGTGCAAGGAAGGTAACTATACATAGATTAATATTTTTTTACTTGAAGCAGTCCATGTATTCTTCAATCTTGAATATTGAATATAATAAATATTGATCAACGGTCGATCGTTTTATTGCACAGATAGATCAAAATATAAATCGATCAAACATAAATTGATTCATATAACAGACATTGCATGGTCAATCCCTACTTGTTTGGCTCCATAGGAAGCTATGGTTTTCTCTCATTTAGAAATAAAATAAAAAAGGCTCCTACAAACTGGGGTGTTGGATTGGGTCTAAAAAGGAAGTTGCACATCCCTCTTGTCTTCCTCTTACTTACTCACATTTAGCACCTTTTTAGTTAATAGTTTGGGGGGGGGGAAACAAGACCTGATGGCTTGAATACAAAGATTATGTATACATTTCTAAATTATTATTGTAAAATTTTTACCTCCAAAGTATGATCCATCTGCTAGCTTGGTCTCTTTGCTGCCCTTACTTAAGATGCTGACAACACCATGTTGTATAAAATACATTTTTTTGCCTACAGTTCCCTCTCGGATTAGGTAGTCTCCAGGCTGGAATACTTCAAATTTCAACTTAGTTAGCATTGAAGTCACAAAGTTAGGATCAGCATTGGCAAACAGAGGCATGGAAGCAACCAACTTGCGACAGTTAAAGTTAATAATTTCCTGTAAAGCAAAGCAAAATAAGGCTTATTTCAGAATGTTGAAGCAACTCAGATGAAAAAAAGCACTTGACATATAAACTATGAGCTATAATATAAAACATACTTCCTATGGACATTTGCCTTCCTTCCTACAACCATTCATAAGCGCTGTCAGTTAAAAAACACTATTATTTTTGAGCATCTCAAAGAATCAGATCTTTTAGGAATGAATAAAAATTCGCATTTTTCTTAACATTACTGACCAAATGGGTCAGTACATGGTTACTGACCAAATGGGTGCATATGACTCTGCCCAGCCAACCCCCAAACTCCACTAAGACCCATCCAAGCCTTATGTACTCCAAGATGGATTTGGCAGTTTCAAGACAGCAGGACAGGCTGTAAAAGTCCCGACAGAGATGTAACTCTAAAAGCAAAAACTCTGGAAGCATAAATAATTGATCATTGTGTTGTAGAAAGTTAATATGAAGCATTACCTCCCTTAAAGGTTCGCTTAATTCCCCCAGAATGCTCTCCTCATCAAACATTTTGCCCTGATAACGATGTTCATAGTAATCATGGATCCTCTGACGCATGTCCCCTGGGAGTTTGTGAAATGACATATATTGTTCCACTTGCTTGTACTGTGTTAAAATAATACAATAATAATAAGTTAGAATGAAGCTCCGTTAGTTTCAAATCATAAGTTGCTCTTGGTCTTATAACTAAGTTTGCAATTAGTGAGCCATAATTCATTTAGCTGCTTTCAGATACTAGGAATTACCCATTAAATAAGATTGCTCAGTGCCCTGTGAAGTCAGCAACAACCTGCAGTAATAGCTTCTTTTGGAAAAATCCACAAACCACTTAGGGGTGGTAATTGGGAGAAAAAGATTTTGCAGAGGGAAAGCTGGTGGCTCTTTACATTAAAAAGCTTGACACCTGGATGTTTAATTGAGTACATTTTGTTTAACATGTTTTTGTGATGTGATATTAATGGGTAAATGGGTAACCCATGTCTGCACTCCCACATTAAAGTGTGTATTTGACACCATGTAAATGGAGGAACTATTAGGGAGATTCAATAAAAGTTCTTATTGTTAAAAATGGCGCAATTTTGCCCCAACCAATTAAAATCTTATTTTAACATTTGAACGCTAACATCTGATTGGTTGGGGCAAAATTAGCACCATTTTTAACAATAAGAACTTATATTAAAGGGACAGTTCAGTGGAAATTATCAATATCTGTTAAATCTGTTAGTTTGTGTAATGCCTTCTTAGTAATTCTACATATTCTCTCCCATTTTAAAAAATCGGTTGATTTCATACCCTTTGCTGTTCCCTGCTGTTGACATTAGTGAGCTGACATTTCAGGTTCTAAGGGTCCTTCTACTTCCCAGGATGCACCACATCCTTGGAATATCCCTAACAGTAATTTCTACTGTTGGATGGGTCAAAGATGCTCAGATTTCTACTGAGAAACTTAATCAACCCAGGCTGGATCAAGGGCAAGACCATAATGGTCTATACTAGGGGCCCTGCAAACAGGAAGTCAGTATTTCGGTTGCATTTATTTATATACAGACAAAATGCTGAATAGGCTGATTATGGTCATTGGGATGAAAAAATACTGCTCTATTTTCTGAAAAGCATATGTATTTGCACTGAACTTCCCCTTTAAGATCGACTGGAGAGGAGAGAGATGACAGAGCGGGAGTCCAAGTAGCAGAATGTCACAGTAATCAAGAAGGGAATGCACGAGCATTTTAGTAGTGGAGCGAGAGAGGAAAAGGCGGATCTTAACAATTTTGTGAAGGAGAAAATGACACGTCCTAGTGACTTTGTTAATGTGATGATGAAAGGAAAGAGAAGAGTCAAAGGCAGCGTGCAGATCCAACTGGGTTAATGACCATATTGTCCATAGAGATGGAGAAGGGTGGACTAGGTCCTAGTTTAGGGGGGAAATGATTAATTCCATTTTAGTTTGAGTTTAAGATGGCATCCAGGAAGCAATAGAGAGCAGACATTTAGAGATTTGGGATTGAACTTCAGGGGTTAGTGCAGGGGTGGAGAAGTAGGTTTAAGTATCATCAGCGTATAGGTGATACTTAAAGCCAAAATAACTTATTATTTCACTCAAGGAGATAGTGTAACGGGAGAACAGAAAAGGTCCACATACCAAGCCCTCTTTTGAAACGCGTGTTGGTCAGATGGGCAGATGGGACCTCTAATCTCCACTATACGTGCATCATCCAGCCTCCCATAACTTATGCACAGGTGGCAACTCTCCTAGGTTGTATATGTGATACGATGTATGCACCTTATTGTGGATTATGGACCATACCTTTGGACCTCATAAGTATTATACACTCAATGCGGGACTCGCTGAACAACTCCCCTCCCCCTCTGTTGATCTTCATTGTTGCAACTGTTTGAATTCACAGACACTGAGTAGGTAAGAATGTTCCAAAATTGTTTCCCACTTATCTGTCGTACTCTCCTTGGTCTTACTGATGACTTTACATATAATCCGCTCCACTACCCTATTAATTTAAAGGAGAGGTAAAGGGCACCTATACTAAAAAATAACATGTTTTATAGCAAAGTACATTGGAGGTATAGTAATGCTCTCTTGCCTCCCTGTGTTATCTCGATGGTTGGGGGTCTTGAGCCATCAAAAAAAGCTGACACTTCAATGCACAAAAAAGTCATGCAGGTTTCTGTGTGCTTTTGTTGTGCTCTTGTGTCTGCTTGTATCTGCTTTTACGTGAGTTTGCACCTGCATTTCCCAGGGGATTATGGGTAAAAAGAAAATCAAATGTCATGTTGATTTGTGTCTGCTGTTTCACACGCCATAGACTTGTATTAAGTGTGAAAACATCATTGCAGATCACAAATTGCGAATGGGTCGCAAAACCCCAAGTCATTAATGTAAACATAACTTAAAGTGCAGAGAAGGCAAGAGGTGAAACAGAGGTGAAACAGCAGTCAATCAGTGGTTGTGATGTCAGCAGTCACAGCCTTGATGTACTGCATGGAGGGAGGAGCCAGCTTACTCCAGAATGGAGTCAATGGGGACAATAATAAGCCATACATATCTTGTTAGTAATGCTAGTAAAGGTAATATAGTGCAGAATATATCAGTTGGGGGGCAGGTAACTGACAATTGATCATATTTTTGTTTTAAGGGTGAACATGCCCTTTAAATGCTAATATATGTCACATATTACTATTTCCCTGTGAGTTAAGCCACTTGGGCATTGATATGGCTAAATGGCCAAGTCAGTGTAAAACCCATGCTACCCAATGTATTATCAGGTTAACATGGAATTTGCAATGACTTTATGGGGCCTGCACGATTTCCAAAACTTAAAGGAAAAGCGCTGCACCTGATGCAAACGCCCAAAAGTTAAGTTTTCGCTATGTAGCGCTAAACTTATCGTCTAATTGCTGGAGACATAAATCGGCGCAGTTTACCTTACTGCAATCCCGCGATGCAATAAATCTCACACAGGGATTATTGCATTGCGTAATCTCAGCCAGGTAAGCAGCGAGGGCTTTGCATATTGCAATGCCTTGTCAGTGTTCTGCACCCAGTCAAAGAAAGAATAGCTCCAGTTTCTGACATATCAAACACACATGCAAAAAAATACATTTTAGCCTTTAAAAACCAACAAATGATGTCAAAATAATAGGTAAGTAATAGGTAGCTGAGAGAATTTAGTAGCAGTGTGAAGAAATCATCTAGGTTTTCTGGCGCCTTGAACAGTGTAATCTCCACGTACCCCCTTTCAGACCTGCCTAAGTCTATTTCAGTTTTTTGAACAGTTTCAGATGTTATGTCGCTGGTGAGGCACCTACATGTAGCTATTGGCAGCCACCATGGAACTGCTTAAAATATGTTCAAGGGCCGCAGGTAACAGTACATGTGAAAGTCGGCTTAGCAAGGCTGGTAGTGAGAATGTTTATTAGTATTTACTGGCAAGGGTGAAGAAGCTACAAAACTCTGGAAAACCTGCAGAATAATTTAGATGTTGTTCCAACATTGGTGCTGAGGTAGGAAATACATCAAAGGCTATATTCACATTACAAAATGCATAAAAATGCACTGCACTATTCCATATGTTTCTTGGTACAGGAGTTATATAATTAATTTAGACTCATTTATATTGTAGCTTTTGCCCCTTTATATTGCAGTGTTTTATTCTAGCTCCTTTACCATTTGGCAGCCAATTGATCTCATACTAATTAAACTATTGTTACCTTCTCTTGGTATTGCCTCCTTGAAGAATCCAGTGACTGGATGAGGGCAGTGGCATGACCAATAAACATAGCATAACACGTGGCACCAACAATCATGCTGAGCATAGTGAGCCAGACATCCGACATACCCACTGGTGCCTGCTGGCCATATCCAATGCAGAGCATATGGCTCATAGCCTTGAACAAGGCATAGGAATACTGCTTTCCCCATGATGCATTCTGTAAATTAAAGAAAAATGGCAAAACTAAAACGCAGATTTAAACTTTAGCCCCAAAACAACATTCTTCATACTAACATTATAATTCCTGTAAAACTTAGAACTGCACCCCAATTTTTATATTCCATAATCTGCCCCCCCACCCAATAATCTGTAATACCATGCCAGTATTAACGTAATATGTAACTTGATAAGATAACTGTTAGTGCACTGTCTGGCCACACGTCTTGAACTCTGTCACATGCTTCTTTTCCTGTAGTGGTCTGTAACATTATTGGCTAGAGCTTACTAGTGTAACAAGTTCCTGCAGAAGCTGTGATTTTGGAATACTGGGAAATAAACATAAACCCCATGTTAGTAACATAAATTTCCCAATGGTCACATCAAAATGAGTGGTGAGACACAGATTACTGCTATGTCAAGTTGTTCTCATTTCTCATTCAATCCTGTTATGAGACTTTAGTTAACTGAGACAGGGCAGTAATGCTGTATTTCACAGGCATGGCCCATTGTTTTAAGGATCTGCTCCATAAAACTCCTGCCTCGAACTTAAGCTGGCCATACACTGTTTTAGATGTTAAAGCTTATTCAACAATTGTTCTGACGAACATCTAATTTGCTTTAACTTTTTCCTGCCCAGCTGTTCGTACCAGCGAAGCTCCCTGGCTGGATTTCTCTTTATGATCAATGTTACAGCTGTATTGTGTATCGGTCGATTGGGGCGGAAAAAGTCTGTGCTGCTTTCGGCCACCACCGTGAAGGGTGTCAGTCGCCTGTTCGTCCAGATTTAATATTGTGCTGAATGTAGTTGGGGATGTAACAGACATGTGACCAGTTTTTTTCTTTTAAGAGTGGACATGCCCTTTAAGATGACTCTGTGAGATTTGTTTTTGGCCCTCCCCATCCATATAAAAAAACAATTTCAATGTTGCAAAACAAAATAACAACTGACCAACAGATTAGTAGTATAGTGAAGCGCCACGCGCACTACACCAGCTATCAAAGGGCATGGGGTTGCATTGGGCACTAAAGCACCATGACAGCTGCATTGGCCATCAGCCACTAGATCTCTCAGCTGTGATCAAGAATTTATGTCGGTCACTGTTGGCCACTGCTTTGTGTGGACACCTGAATTATCTACCTATACAAAGAATACGGAAATCTGATCAGTGAAGTATATTTGCAGATATGTAGCAGATGAAAGACAGATTGCAATGGTATTTGTCTTGTATCTGCTACATATCTGCAATGCGTTTACCCGTTAACATGTGACCTTAAAATAAAGTTCCTACTATTTTGCAGTCTAAAATGGAAAATAATCCATTTTATATGTTGATAATCCATAAACAAAAATGATTGTGAGCTTGCAAAACAAACCATATTTAAAGAATATTCTGAGACAACTCACCTGCATATGATTTAAAGCTACCCAGCAATCTTCAGGAAAATCTTGAAGCATTGGCACTAAGAACTGCAAGCAACCATCCCAGTGGCAAAGTAAAAGCATCATGCCAATTAGGTTGACAATACGCACCACAGCACTTGCCAAATCATATGTCATGTGGAATATCTGCAGGATAACAATGAAATGGTTACTTTGAGAAAGTCAAACTTCATCATTAAAAGATGAATGAAACTAGACAGACTGAAAGAAAGTATGTGTATGCAGATTTTAGGACTTTAACAGAGCTATCACAATTCAATATTACAGCTTAAAGGAGAACTAAACCCAATTTTTTATACTCCAGAATCTGAAAACTGGCTGGATGTTTGGGGGTCCCATGGCCCAACCTGGGACCCCCTCTTGGTCCTTAGAAGGACTTTTTGGGGCTTAAAGGGCATGTCCACCCCCAAAACTATAATCCCCCCAACTACTGGCCCCACCATGTAGTGTAGTTTAATCCTTACCTCACATCCCAGCTCCATAGGGTTCTCCTGGTAGTCATTTTTTGGGACTTTGGGGGGGGTAAAAAAACAACTTGCCTTCAGATATTTGGATAAAGAAAGCTCTTTCAGAGCCTCTAGTTCCCTCCTTTCTGGGCTCACTGGCAGCCGAGAACTCATCCACTCTTCCTTCTCTCCTGGGACGCCCCCAATTTGATCGTCCTCCCCTTTCGCTTTTCGCGACTATGCAAGATGGTGGGCACATGCGCAATCATGGTAACCTGCGTCACAGATCTCTCTGGAGGCGCGTTGCGCTTGCAGCCAATCACAGAAAAGCTTTGCCGTTGCTATAGTGTTGCTATAGCGACACGTCCTTTTCCTCAGCCTCTTGCTTGCCGATCGCACTGATTGTGTTAACTGCCTCTATTGTAGCTTGGTAGGTGTAAAGGGTGGTATTTGAATGAGGGAGTTGTTTGAGGACATGGGGGAAAGGGGGGGGGCCAGCTGGGAAGGGAATTTTGTTAAAGTCAACCTTTACAAGGGACCAGGGGACGGGGGCTGCCCTTTAGAAGGAGATTTCAGACACAGGGGGCCAAATTTGTGAGAAAAAACTATGCAGACTAGGTAAGGGTAAATATAGAGTTGTATATTGTAATCACATGGAAAACTTTGAGGGTGACTTCACATGCTTTAATGTACATGCTTTACATGCTAGATATTTGCCACTAAACTTTGGTACTAAGTATGGTATATTTTTTATATACTTTTTCGTAACTGACTTTAAAAATATATATTATATAATCAATGTAGAATAACTTTACCCTAATAACATTCCAATTTTATATGAACACTATAAATCTATAAAATACATAAGAGTTAAACATTAAAGGACCACTGCACTGTACAAATTAACTTTTTAAAAGTAAAAAAAGTACCTGGGGCAGGGAGGAATTCATTATTCCTACCTCCCAGAATCATTTTGTTGAGGAACACCAGCATGTCCAGTTTCTATCTGCTAGGTTAGTGTCCAGGTTCTTCCAGTATAAGAGGATGCCTGTCTGAGGCCATTTTCTTACATAAATAAGGAGCACCAGTTATTAATAATAATAGTTATAAAGTTATCGTTATTAATTACCAATCTTACCTCACTTCCCCAGGTACTTTTTATGTTAACAGTTTTAAAATATATATATATATTTATATGCGCTATAAGCTTTTGAAGGTTCTCATTAATCCAGGTCATGGTATATCTGTTATATTTAGTTAGTTCCACTACACATGACGTTTAGTTCTTGAAGACATTCTGCTAGTCATCCAACTGGATTTCTCTATTCAAAATGATTTGTACAAGAATCTGTTGGCAATAAGTATCCTGGAAAGTACCAATTAGAATATAACAGCAAGCATTGTAAACACATTTGGTGTCAAACCCACCCATCTATTTTCAGATTCAGGCTTGGTTTCTTTATTTTTACATTAATGGCCTCCTTGACACTTCTTTTGAACCAATCCAAGATTTTTGACATTACAATCTTCAAATGTATGTCCTTTTTCCTTAAGATGCTGGTACACTACTTAGTTCTTATCCGAGGAATTGGTTCTTCTGTTGTTTCGCCTCCCCCATATACAAACCAGAGCACTCTTCACTAACTGCACTGCGTATATGATGTTGCTCTATTTTTTGGTATTGGCTCTTTTGGATGCACTAGTTCCTGTTTCAGTGTGTTGCTGGTTTAAAGCAGACAGGGATACGGTGTTGCACTCAGCCACTGTAAAGGTTTGCCACAATGGGTGAAAGTGGAGATCCCATAATACATCCATGTTTTTGCTTATAGAACTATTTGAAGTATTTGGTATACAGGCATAAGTTCAATATGGAACACACCTGGGACACACAAAGTCTGTTCTGCTGGCAAGGGTGTTGTCTTGGAATAACCATTTCCTCACCATTTGAACAGTATCTATGGTGTACTAAATCTGGAATCTTGTTAGTGAAATCCTGGGAGTTGTGGATTTGAGGCTTACAACTTACAACCAAGGGCCCTAGGATGTTGGCTATACCACCTTGTATCTTACAGAGTTGATGCTGCTGACTATTGGTCTTAGTGGAGCCGCTTGTGTATGCTGATAGGCGGATTTGAGGCTCATTCCAGTGTATTTATTGCCATCATATTCTTTTCCAATCATTCTGAATTAAGAAAGCAAGTCAGATGACTAGCGAAATGTCTTCAAAATCTAATGTTCAGTTGATCTAACTGAATAACACAGATAAATATGCACTATAGTTTTCCTTAAAGGACACAGGTGTTGCATTGCCACAGTCTGAGAATGTTTGATAACCACTGCTTTACAGATGTTTTCTTATATGGCAGAAACCAGTAATGCTACAACAAACCAGAGCAAGGACTTGGTCGGGGGTAGCCGATATTCCCATCAATCAAAATCATTTTATAAACTGCTGATTGGTGTGTAATAATAAATGGTAGTTTCTAAGGGGGATGCAAAAGTCTCCCTAGAAATAAAGCTTTTCTGATCCCACATTCGCTGATTGTAAATCATGTAATAAATCTTTATTGCTCCTTCAACATGCATGAGGCTGAGGTCTTGAATTGTAATTGATATAAATAGTGTGAAGTGTGTGTACTTTCCCATCTTTGTTAGATGTAAAGCTAATATATAAATTTGTATCAGAGGTATGATACAAATGATCAATAGAGTAGTGTAGATCAGCTCCAACTCACCTCTTCCCACTGGTGAATGTATCGAATAAGCCTGGAGAGTCTAAGAAGCCGCAGCAAACTGAGAACTTTAGTGAAGCGCACAATGCGTAAGGCCCTTGCAGTCTTGTACACCTCAGAGTCAATTCTAGTCTCTACAATCAGAAAAATATAGTCCACCGGGATAGAGGACACAAAGTCAACAAGGAACCAGCTCTTTAGATAACGAATTTTGATACGTTGTGGTTCTAAGATGATCTCTGTGTTATCTTCTAGCACAATACCCGTACGAAAATTCAGAACCAGATCCACAAGGAAGAACGTGTCAGATACAACATTGAAGACTATCCATGCTGGTGTATTTTCCTCCTTAAAAAAGGTAATTCCTACAGGGATGATAATAAGATTTCCCACCATAAGAAGCAACATGGTGAGGTCCCAATAAAACCTGCAAGGAAAAATAGTGTTAATTATGTATCAATTTGCAAATCAGAATGCTACACAAAAGACTACCAAGGAGAATGAAAAATGTAAAAAATTAAGAAAATATTAAAAGCAATCTAGTTCCCTTGATTAATGCCTTATTCATTTTAAAATATTAGATTTACTAAGGTCTTCCACAGCCAGACTATGGAGCTGACATAATCCTCCCATCTGCAGTGCTTCCCCTTGCAGAAAATGGACAGACAGTAGTTGGGAAATGTGTTAGCTTCTCCTTGGTTGCAGATGGCAGCTGGGGTAAGTGGAATTAGCACAGTGCAGACTGGGTAATGTCAACTCTCCAGAGTTGAATAAACATAAAACCTAAATTGCAGCAGAGCCTTCTTTAAACAGTAGGTAATTAATAAAGGGGAACTGTGGTCTCCATACAAGTTGATTTTAAATGAAAGGCCAGTTTCCTACCAGTTTTCAACCACCACTCTACCTGCTCCACAGCCCAAGATATAAAGACATTACAGACCAGAAAGTAAATGGGTGGGAGGTTGACATTCCTAAGGCTGCTCCTCCACGTCACCACTGGCGAGCACAGCCTCAGACTTCAGTGTGTGAGGGAGACATGGAGTCCCTCCCCCTCCCTGTTGTGTGAAGATCCCCACAGAGAAGGTAAGGGAATCTACAGCCATACTCTCCCACTATGTGAAAACAGCCTTTTCAGGCAGAGTTCTCACTCTGAAAATGCTGTTTTCACACAGTTTTCTGTAAGGGGGGGGGGTGTCTGAGTGGCTCTAAGGCACTCGCAACCGGGCGTGGCAACAGCACTCATGAGTGGGTGGGGCTAAGGCACTCACGAGGTCACATGGGGCTGTAAGGGAATGGGCCAAGGGGGGCCCCTTCCCTTACAAATTGATAGGAATAATTCCTATCAATTTACACAAAGTCATTTTTGGACCACAGTCTCATGCTATAAAATATCATTGTCCAACAAATATGGAATTATTTCCCACTTCCATAACTCCCTGAAAAGAGCGCAGAGCCATGTAAAGTTACTTTATGTCCCTGTGGACAATGTATGTAGAGGGCTTTTTTGTCTTTAAACCCATCTAACCTTAGCTGTATAGCGATTCGGTAGCCCAGAAATTGCTAATTTAAAACATACACTACTTCCTTTCAAAGTTGTAATTAATAATTCTTTAGCAAAGTTACACTTGTGCAAAATAAAACTGAGCATGACACTGAGCATGTCTCAGCTTGTAGGGAAGGAGGGGGTTAAAAAAAGATTGGATGGCTAGACATATTGTGTGTTAGGAATTATCACTAGTGGTATTTCTATTTTACAACACAGCCAGAATTCTAACATTATGGCCCTCATATTCTGACACTGTTATAAGACATTGTGCAAGGTTGGTATTTAATGCACAGTAAATTGCAAAACAGTGATACCCAACCTTCATAAACATGAAATTTTTTGGATCTAGTCACAGGAAACTGCATTAACTTAGTAAGAATAAAAAGGCAAACTAGAGATATTTAAGGGCATATAAAATTCCCAGGAATTTTCAGCAAATTCATTTCTCAACGCTTATTTCGATATATTTCGTATTCATAAATTAGGGAAATCATCAGGCGTTTAAACTGACTGTTTCATCGTGATTCACTGCTCACTTATACTGCTAACCACCCTGCCTGTGGTTAAAAATGTCCTTTGATATCTCCAAAATAATGAAGTCTGAGCAGTCTGTTGTAGATTGTGAAAAAAGTGTTTATTCACCCATCATTAAAAACGGCAACGTTTCGGGCAAATCTATGCCCCTTCAGGAGGCTTGGTAATGGGCAGAGATTTGCCTGAAACGTTGCCGTTTGCAATGATGGGTGAATAAACACTTTATTCACAATATACAACAGACTGCTCAGACTTCATTATTTTGGAGATATAAATCAGTGAAAAGTGTATTGCATTGTTAACCCTTTAAAAATCCCCATGTCTGATGTGACGAAAATACATTAGTGGGCATATTTCTGGCCTGGAAATGGGTCACTGGAATGTGTAATTATGCAAATTATGGTGTGTTTCCCAATACAAATAAGGGCCCGGGGGAAGGTTTAGAGTATTTTCGATCATTTACTGTAATACGATCAGTGAATTTCTAATTTCCAATATCCATTATTTTCTAGTTTCCAATTTTCACCATTTTACAATAAAGTCAACTGGGGGGTCTTATTTCTTCATATACATGAGTGTTTTAACTGCTAATGTTTCCAATTTACACAACATATTAACATTGCATATCGCCGTGGCGAAAATCTTAGTGTTATTTTCACCCAATTTATAAATAGGAATGTTATTGTGCTATTTCTATAGCGAAGTCTGGCGTTAGCGAAATGACGAAAATAATAATAAATATTCCCACTGAAAATACAGTGAAATATTTATTGGATATTTTATCTTCTAACGTTGCACTTCTCTTTCATAAACCATTCATCTGAAATCATCACTGTGTCCTTAACAATGCAAGTTTAACATTAACGTGGATAGATGCAAGCGACCATTCATACAGCTAGGGGAGGGGACTGTCACACTCCGCATCTTACCCTCCACACTGCTGCATTATCTCTGCAACATTATAACATAATGGCTGCTTCTTTTTAATACCTTTGGAGAGATTTACCAAGTATCCCAACCACAGATTTTGGATTTAATCTCTTTACTATAATGTAACAATGATTATTATGACTTTAACATGGGAACTGAAGCATTGGAAAATAGTTTGATTGCTCACCTTGCAAATGATATACAATTATATAACATTTTTGGAATTTTTTTTTTTTTGTTTTATTAAAGACACCAAGTGTAAGCATATATCAACATATATTTTAAACTAGGTTTGGGGGGAAGGGTATTAGCAGTCTCACTGGGATAAATAGCCAAGGAGGAAAGCTAGGCCAGTGTTGAGCGGAAAGGGGGGTGGGGCTAGCATAGGGGATAGGGAGGCATGTGTATTAAAGTGTATGTTTGCAAATGCGAGAAACCTGGCTGACAAAACGGGTAAATTGGAAATTATGGCATTGAATGAAAAGTATGATGTAATAGGTATAGCAGAAACGTGGTTGAACAGTTCTCATGACTGGGCTGTAAATATAGAAGGATATGCCTTGTTTAGGCAGGACAGAGATGTGTTTATGTAAAAAAGAATTGAAGCCAAATTTAAAAGAAGTGATAACTGCCGATATGGATGTTAAAGTGGAGGCAATATGGGTGCAGTTAGGCAACAGGAAAGGGGGTAATGTCATTGTTGGTGTCTGCTATAAGCCGCCAAATGCTAGCAGAGAGGAGGTGAGTCAACTTCATATGCAGTTGGCAAGGGATGCAGGTTTGTGTGCTCATTATGGGGGACTTTAATTATCCTGACATTGATTGGTGTAGTGGAACTGCCATCACAGAAAAAGGCGATGAGTTCCTGAATTTGCTGCAGGATAATTTTCTCTCACAGGTGGTTGAGGTTCTTACTAGAAAATGAGCTCTGTTGGATCTGGTAATATCTAACATTGTGGAGCGCATTATAGATATAAAGGTAACTGGAGGCTTAGGGAATAGTGACCACGAAATAGTGGCGTTTGGACTTTGTTATCGAAAGGAAAAGTGCGCTGGGTTAACAGACTTTTCATTTCGGGAAGGCAAATTTTCCCAGGTAAAAAGTAGCTCTTCAGAATGTCAACTGGGATAAGGTATTATCAGGTAAAAGTACTGAACAGAAGTGGACTGTGTTCAAGGGTATTTTAAGACAGTTCACATCTAAATTTATACCTTGGGAAATAAATGTAAAAAATAAATCCGTGCCCATGTGGCTGAATTCTGATGTAAAGAGGCAAATGGAAAGGAAGAAAAAGGCATTTAAACCTTTAAGGCAGAGGGAACAGAAAGGACCTTTAGGGATTATAAAAACTGTAACAAGGAGTGTAAGAAAGCAATCAAACTAGCTAAAATGAATAATGAAGTTAGGATAGCTGAATAAAGCATCACTAAGCCTACTTTTTTAAAGTATATTAATAGTAAGAAGATGACCATTAATTAATGGGGATAAGTTAGTTACGGAGGATGGCGATAAAGCAAATGTCTTGAATACTTTTTTCCTCTGTATACACTATAGAAGATCCAAGTACAGATATCATAGAGTATAGTAGCAATAATGGAATAAAAGATTTAAGAGCACTTTGGTTAACTGAGGATATGGTACAGAAAGAACTAAATAAGGTTAATATTAATAAAACTCCTGAACCAGATAAAATACATGCTCGGGTCCTTAGGGAACTAAGTTCAGTTTTATCTAGGCCATTGTTTCTTATTTTTTCAGATTCCCCTCATGTCCGGTGGTGTGCCTCTGGATTGGAAAAAGGCTGATGTTATTTCAATATTCAAAAAGGATAGTTGTTCACAGCCTGGTAATTACAGGCCTGTAAGTTTAACTTCAGTGGTGGGGAAGATCCTGGAAAGTTTAATAAGGGAACATGTTCTAGAGTATCTTTCAAGAACTGACATTATAAGTAGTAACCGGCATGGATTTAGGAGGAATAGATCTTGTCAAACTAACATGCTTGGCTTTTATGAGGAAGTAAGTAGAAATTTAGACTCTGGCATAGCAGTAGATGTAGTTTATCAAAGGCTTTTGATACAATCCCCCATAGGCGACTAATGTATAAGCTGAGGTCTGGGGAGTCACATTTGTACATACATAGAAAATTGGTTAATGAATAGGATGCAGAGAGTAGTTGTTAATGGGGCTTCATCATTATGGACTAAAGTTCTAAGTGGGGAGCCACAGGGTTCTGTGTTGGGGCTGCTTCTATTTAATCTATTTATTAATGATTCGGAAGTGGGTATTGTCAGCATGGTTTCTGTGTTTGCCGACGACACAAAACTTTGTCAACCATTAAAAACTTCAGAAGATGTGCAATCGTTGCAGGTGGATCTAGATAGATTGTCACATGCTAAGTGGCTAAGTGAGATTCAATGTTGATAAATGTAAGGTGATGCATTTTGGACTTGTGCTACTTATACTATAAATGGCTCTGTGTTAAGTGAATCCTTGCTGGAAAGGGATCTTGGAGTTTTGGTGGATAACAAACTTAAAGGTAGCAAGCAGTGCCAGGCGGCAAAGCCAGACCCAGCATGGTATTGTCTTGTATAAAGAGAGGTATGGATTCAAGGGAGGAAAATGTAATTCTCCCTCTTTACAAAGAATTGGTAAGGCCTCATTTGGAATATGCAGTGCAATTTTGGAATCCTGTCTACAAAAAGGTAATCTTAGAAATGGAAAGGGTTCAGAGAAGGGCAACTAAATTAATAAGGGGATTGGGGGAGCTTGAATATGAAGAGAGAATGGAAAAGTTAAAATTATGTACGCTCAGTGTTCTCCCCAGAATGTTTTTCCAGCCGGGTGGCATGAAAAAGTAGCCGGGTGTGGAAAAATGTGCACTGCATTATGCTCATTATATAGGTCAGAGATGTCTAACTTTCGTCCCACTAGATGTTTGAAAACTATGACTCCCAGCGAGTTGTAGTTCGGCAACATCTGCAGGGAGTTGTAGTTTGGAAATATCTGCAGGGAGTTGTAGTTCGGCAACATCTGTAGGGACTTGTAGTTCGGCAACATCTGAAGGTAACCCAGATGTAATATGCAGCACAAGCATATGTGCCACCATTTTGTGGCATTAGGGATCTTGCAAAAATAATCTTGCAAGTGTAAAGAAGTGGTCTGGACTGGGCAGTGTTGGCGGGAGTTTTTACTGATCTATTGGCACCTATTAAACCTATATCTAAATTCTTTTAAATCACAAGTGTTCTGTCAAGAATTTTTTTCCAGCCGGATCAACAGTTAGGCAGGAAATGAGGATATTGCTAGATGGGTTGGACTGGATGGACATATGTCTTTATTCAACCTCAAAAACTATACTATACATTATACATTCAGTTTATTTATATACATTGTTTATGCATATATTTTATACCGGTACATTTACATTCGTGTTATTGATATTCATAACTTCTTTGGTTATTTCCCTTTTGTAACATAAATCAACAATTAAATAAACCAATAAACTGTTCCTGACTTTAATGTAGTTTCTTGTTTTTCTTTTTTTATATGTGTTATCTAATTCTATTTACATGTTCTACACGTATTTGATCTAATCAAGAGTATTGGTGGATTCACACCACCTGTCCCAAACCTTTGAGAATTTTAATGGGCAAAACCTATTTTTGTATAGAACTTTTTGATATGGGACTATTGCATTAACCAATACAAGCCCCTGTCTTGTAGTAGGTGGTTCTGTTGCCATCCATTTGAATGTAATTGTTTTCCTAGCAAAAAACAATCAGGGAGATGCAATATCCCGTGCTAAGGGGAAAAATAAGTGCAAATCCCATGCTAACTGATGTAATATAGGGTTAGCGAGGGTTTTTTTACTCATTTTGCATAGCTTGCACCCTTTCCAAAGACTTTTGGAAATAGCTCAGTGCAAGCAATGCAATAAATTTAGAGATGATAATTGCACACGTTTTTTGCACCAAAATTAAAGCCTTTTCAATTTTAACTTTAAAGCTGTGCAAAAGGTTACAACTTGGTTACTACATCACAGGAACAAGTGCAGATCAGTTGTGATAGGGAAATTTATTGCATCTAGCCCAATGTTTCACGGAGGAGTGTGGCTTTAAACATATTGAGGAAGTTCTCCTCTATTATTCCCAGTAGTAGTAATTTAGGCTCCATTGGGATTGGTGTTTCCACAATTCTGGATACAGTCCCTGTCAAATCCCTCCAAAATTGTGATATTTTGGGCAGCTCCATATAAGCTGGCGATCTTGTGGGACTGATATTGTGTGGTTTAACTGGATGCATATACGCATGGTGTATTATATATAGTTGCATTAACCTATTATTAGATGATGGGGATACCAGTCGATGTGAGCTTGCCATTTCATCCCAGTCTTCATTGTCTAGATCTGCAATGTATCTGGTCCATTTCCCCATTACTGTGTTTCTGTATGGTATTAACTTGCATCCAGTTAGATAGTTATGTATTCGAGATGGGAGTCCCTGTAATCCCTGGGTACATAGTGTACCTATAATTGGATGGTTGGACAGGGATACCTCGATTGACCCAAATTGCGTTGTTAAGCAGTGTTTCAGTTGGAAATATCTATATCTATAATGTAGGTGTAGGTTATAAAATGTTGTAATTCATCATATGGCATTAGTCTATTGTTTTGAATTATATGTCCAAATTCTGTGATCCCAAGTTTAGACCAATCTGAGGCACCTGAGAAAGATGCTAGCTCTGTATATTCCCAGTTATTCCATTGGGACGTGGCATTCGTGGGGCCTGGAATATTAACTTGTTTTTGTGTTTCTTTCTAGACTCTCCAAAGTTGTGTGTGTAATAGTGTGCCACTTTCTATAATATGTTTGGCAGGCATGTTCAAGTATGCCATTAGGTGCCCTTTAAGGTATTGAGATAACATTTTTTCAGAGATGGTTGTATTGTCTGGGTTCATTATCCAATTCTGAATATATCTTGTTTGAGATGCTAGGTAGTACAATCGTAGGTCTGGTAGGACCAGTCCACCTTCTTCTTTTGGTTGTTGTAGCGTACTTAATTTAATTATAGTTTTACCTGATCCCCATAGAAAACTTATAATCATACTATTAATTGCAATAAAAAAAACGTTGTGGTATATAGCAAATTGAGCGTTGCATTATGTATAGTCATTTTGGGAGTAATATTATCTTAATTAGGTTGACCCTTCCAATTATACTGATTGGTAGAGTTTTCCATGCTTGTAGTCTATTTTTAGTCATTTAAGTCATGTAGGGGTACAATACTGTGGTCGTAGAATGTAGTGCTGTTTGCTGGGATTATTATTCCTAAGTATTTAAAGGTGGTACGTATTTGGAGTGGGCATATAGCATCAGAGGTTACATCAAGGGGGCACAATACTGATTTCTGCCAGTTCATTACTAAACCTGAATATTCACAAAATTATTCAATGATCTGCATGGTTGTATGTACAGATTTATTTTCGCTGTTTAGCTATAGAATTACATCATCAGCATAAAGTCCAATATGTTCTTCGTATGTTCCCAATTGAAATCCGCATATAGATGGGTGTAATCTAATTTGAATAGCTAGTGCTTCGATTGCTAGTGCAAAGAGGTATGGAGATATAGGACACCCGTGTCTTGTGCCTCTTGTTAAAGGGCATCTATAGTGAAAAAAACACATTGCCCCTTTGCAAAGTTAAATTCATGTACTCTGTGCTGCCTTAATACTCTCTCTGCCAGTGACTCTGTTTAACCATGGTGTCAGATCTGTGTGCAGCACTCCCCCCTTCCCCCTCCCCTCTGTTACCTCCTCCATGTCTCAACTCCGGCTAACCGACAAGCTTATCATGTGCAGTAGGAGTTAAAAGTTCAACATCCTGAAAAACACACCCACGCACAGTGGCCAATAGAAAGCAAGCTGTCCTGGAGACACGGAAGAAGGAGAACAGTACAGTTTACGATCTCTCTCTTTGTGACCCATCATCAATCAGTGAAAACTATTAAGAAGGGGGGTCAAGTGCAGCCTTATATCTACCATCAAAGCTACCTCTCTCCCCCTGCTAATGCTTGTGTAGGTTCTCATTCATGAGAACCAGGTCATGGTATATCTGTTGTATTCAATTAGATCAACTGGACTTGAAATGTAGTTCTTGAAGACGTTTCGCTAGTCATCCGACTGGCTTTCTCAATTCAGAATGACTTGTACAAGAATCTGTGGCAATTATGTACCCTGGAAAATCCCAATTAGCATATCACAGCCAGGTGTTAAGGGTGTGATTGGATAGTGGCTAAGAGGTGTTATAGGAACGCCCAGAGTAAGGTGTTAAAACAGCATTGTACATGGCAGACAGTTGGTGTCGAACCAGTAATTCACAATATTATATAGTATCCCTGGATCAACCAGAACTACAAGTTTTATCTAGGCCATTGTTTCTTATTTTTTCAGATTCCCTCATGTCCGTGGTGTGCCTCTGGATTGGAAAAAGGCTGATGTTATTTCAATATTCAAAAAGGATAGTTGTTCACAGCCTGGTAATTACAGGCTGTAAGTTTAACTTAGTGGTGGGGAAGATCCTGAAAGTTTAATAAGGACAATGTTCTAGAGTATCTTTCAAGAACTGACATTATAAGTAGTAACCGGCATGGATTTAGGAGGAATAGATCTTGTCAAACTACAATGCTTGGCTTTTATGAGGAAGTAAGTAGAAATTTAGACTCTGGCATAGCAGTAGATGTAGTTTATCAAAGGCTTTTGATACAATCCCCCATAGGCGACTAATGTATAAGCTGAGGTCTGGGGAGTCACATTTGTACATACATAGAAAATTGGTTAATGAATAGGATGCAGAGAGTAGTTAATGGGGCTCATCATTATGGATAAAGTTCTAAGTGGGGAGCCACAGGGTTCTGTGTGGGGCTGCTTCTATTTAATCTTTTATTAATGATCGGAGTGGGTATTGTCAGCATGGTTTCTGTGTTTGCCGACGACACCAAACTTTGTCAACCATAAAACTTCAGAAGATGTGCAATCGTTGCAGGTGGATCTAGATAGATTGTCACATGCTAAGTGGCTAAGTGAGATTCAATGTTGATTAATGTAAGGTGATGCATTTTGGATTGTGCTACTTATACTATAAATGGCTCGTGTGTAAGTGAACCTTGCTGGAAGGGATCTTGGAGTTTTGGTGGATAACAAACTTAAAGGTAGCAAGCAGTGCCAGGCGGCAAGCCAGACCCAGCATGGTATTGTCTTGTATAAAGAGAGGTATGGATTCAAGGGAGGAAAATGTAATTCTCCCTCTTTACAAAGAATTGGTAAGGCCTATTTGGATATGCAGTGCAATTTTGGAATCCTGTCACAAAAAGGTAATCTTAGAAATGGAAAGGGTTCAGAGAAGGGCAACTAAATTATAAGGGGATTGGGGGAGCTTGAATATGAAGAGAGAATGGAAAGTTAAATTATGTACGTCAGTGTTCTCCCCAGAATGTTTTTCCAGCGCGGTGGCATGAAAAAGTAGCCGGGTGTGGAAAAATGTGCACTGCATTATGCTCATTATATAGGTCAGAGATGTCTAACTTTCGTCCCACTAGATGTTTGAAAACTATGACTCCCAGCGAGTTGTAGTTCGGCAACATCTGCAGGGAGTTGTAGTTTGGAAATATCTGCAGGGAGTTGTAGTTCGGCAACATCTGTAGGGACTTGTATTCGGCAAAATCTGAAGGTAACCCAGATGTAATATGCAGCACAAGCATATGTGCCACCATTTTGTGGCATTAGGGATCTTGCAAAAATAATCTTGCAAGTGTAAAGAAGTGGTCTGGACTGGGCAGTGGTGGCGGGAGTTTTTACTGATCTATTGGCACCTATTAAACCTATATCTAAATTCTTTTAAATCACAAGTGTTCTGTCAAGAATTTTTTTCCAGCCGGATCAACAGTTAGGCAGGAAATGAGGATATTGCTAGATGGGTTGGACTGGAGGACATATGTCTTATTCAACCTCAAAAACTATACTATACATTATACATTCAGTTTTTATATACAATTGTTATGCATATATTTTATACCGGTACATTTACATTCGTGTTATTGATATTCATAACTTCTTTGGTTATTTCCCTTTGTAACATAAATCAACAATTAAATAAACCAATAAACTGTTTCTGACTTTAATGTAGTTTCTGTTTTTCTTTTTTTATATGTGTTATCTAATTCTATTACATGTTCTACACGTATTTGATCTAATCAAGAGTATTGGTGGTTCACACCACCTGTCCCAAACTTTGAGAATTTTAATGGGCAAAACCTATTTTTGTATAGAACTTTTTGATATGGGACTATTGCATTAACCAATACAAGCCCCTGTCTTGTAGTAGGTGTGTTCTGTTGCCATCCATTTGAATGTAATTGTTTTCCTAGCAAAAAACAATCAGGGAGATGCAATATCCCGTGCTAAGGGAAAAATAAGTGCAAATCCCATGCTAACTGAGGAATATAGGGTTAGCGAGGGTTTTTTTACTCATTTGCATAGCTTGACCCTTTCAAAGACTTTTGGAAATAGCTCAGTGCACAATGCAATAAATTTAGAGATGTAATTGCACACGTTTTTTGCCACCAAATTAAAGCCTTTTCAATTTAACTTAAAGCTGTGCAAAAGGTTACAACTTGGTTACTACATCACAGGAAAAAGTGCAGATCAGTTGTGATAGGGAAATTTATTGCATCTAGCCCAATGTTTCACGGAGGAGTGTGGCTTTAAACATATTGAGGAAGTTCTCCTCTATTATTCCCAGTAGTAGTAATTTAGGCTCCATTGGGATTGGTGTTTCCACAATTTGGATACAGTCCCTGTCAAATCCCTCCAAAATTGTGATATTTGGGCGTCCATATAAGCTGGCGATCTTGTGGGACTGATATTGTGTGGTTTAAACTGGATGCATATACGCATGGTGTATTATATATAGTTGCATTAACCTATTATTAGATGATGGGGATACCAGTCGATGTGAGCTTGCCATTTCATCCCAGTCTTCATTGTCTAGATCTGCAATGTATCTGGTCCATTTCCCATTACTGTGTTTCTGTATGGTATTAAATTGCATCCAGTTAATAGTTATGTATTCGAGATGGGAGTCCCTGTAATCCCTGGGTACATAGTGTACCTATAATTGGATGGTTGGACAGGGATACCTCGATTGACCCAAATTGCGTTGTTAAGCAGTGTTTCAGTTGGAAATATCTATATCTATAATGTAGGTGTAGGTTATAAAATGTGTGTAATTCTATATGGCATTAGTCTATTGTTTGAATTATATGTCCAAATTCTGTGATCCCAAGTTTAGACCAATCTGAGGCACTGAGAAAGATGCTAGCTCTGTATATCCCAGTTATTCCATTGGGACGTGGCATTCGTGGGGCCTGAAATATAACTTGTTTTTGTGTTTCTTTCTAGACTCTCCAAAGTTGTGTGTGTAATAGTGTGCCACTTATAATATGTTTGGCAGGCATGTGCATGTTCAAGTATGCCATTAGGTGCCCTTTAAGGTATTGAGATAACATTTTTTCAGAGAGTGGTGTATTGTCTGGGTTCATTATCCAATTCTGAATATATCTTGTTGAGATGCTAGGTAGTACAATCGTAGGTCTGGTAGGACCAGTCCACCTTCTTCTTTTGGTTTTGTGTAGCGTACTTAATTTAATTATAGTTTTACCGATCCCCATAGAAAACTTATAATCATACTATTAATTGCAATAAAAAAAACGTGTGTGGTATATAGCAAATTGAGCGTTGCATTATGTATAGTCATTTTGGGGAGTAATATTATCTAATTAGGTTGACCCTTCCAATTATACTGATTGGTAGAGTTTTCCATGCTTGTAGTCTTATTTTTAGTCATTTAAGTCATGTAGGGGTACAATATGGTGTGTTAGAATGTAGTGTGTTTGCTGGGATATTATTCCTAAGTATTTAAAGGTGGTACGTATTTGGGTGGGCATATAGCATCAGAGGTTACATCAAGGGGGCACAATACTGATTTCTGCCAGTTCATTACTAAACCTGAATATTCACAAAATTATTCAATGATCTGCATGGTTGTATGTACAGATTTATTTTCGCTGTTTAGCTATTAGAATTACATCATCAGCATAAAGTCCAATATGTTCTTGTATGTTCCCAATTGAAATCCGCATATAGATGGGTGTTGTAATCAATTTGAATAGCTAGTGCTTCGATTGCTAGTGCAAAGAGGTATGGAGATATAGGACACCCGTGTCTTGTGCTCTTGTTAAAGGGCATCTATAGTGAAAAAAACACATTGCCCCTTTGCAAAGTTAAATTCATGTACTCTGTGCTGCACCTTAATACTCTCTCTGCCAGTGACTCTGTTTAACCATGGTGTCAGATCTGTGTGCAGCACTCCCCTTCCCCTCCCTCTGTTACCTCCTCCATGTCTCAACTCCGGCTAACGACAAGCTATCATGTGCAGTAGGAGTTAAAAGTTCAACATCCTGAAAACACACCCACGCACAGTGGCCAATAGAAAGCAAGCTGTCCTGGAGACACGGAAAGGAGAACAGTACAGTTTACGATCTCTCTCTTGTGACCCATCATCAATCAGTGAAACTATTAAGAAGGGGGGTCAAGTGCAGCCTTATATCACCATCAAAGCTACCTCTCTCCCCCTGCTAATGCTGTGTAGGTTCTCATTCATGAGAAACAGGTCATGGTATATCTGTTGTATTCAATTAGATCAACTGGACTTGAAATGTAGTTCTTGAAGACGTTTCGCTGTCATCCGACGACTGGCTTTCTCAATTCAGAATGACTTGTACAAGAATCTGTGGCAATTATGTACCCTGGAAAATCCCAATTAGCATATCACAGCCAGGTGTTAAGGGTGTGATTGGATAGTGGCTAAGAGGTGTTATAGGAACGCCCAGAGTAAGGGCGTTTCCAGGGTACATAATTGCCACAGATTCTTGTACAAGTCATTCTGAATTGAGAAAGCCAGTCGGATGACTAGCGAAACGTCTTCAAGGACTACATTTCAAGTCCAGTTGATCTAATTGAATACAACAGATAAATCCCCCTGCTAATGCGGTTATCTCTATGTTTATTACAGAGCAGGAAGGGGGGATCACGTCACGGATTTGATTGACAGTCCAAGTAGGAGTAAAGGAATGCAATCAAGTATTCTTCTAACTGGTGTATCTCAGGACAGAGAGGGAATCTGAAAAAAGTGAAGACACTCTGGGGGTTGTGGGGAATTATAGAACACATGGAAAGAAAGAAAAAAAAAGGTAATTTTCCCACTATAGATGCCCTTTAATGTAAATTGCCTAGACATGGAGTTATTAGCTACAATGTTAGGTAGGGGTTTGCTGTATAATAATTGTATCCATGTAATGAATATTTCCCCAAATCCAAATCTCTTCCAACATGTCCACAGAAAGGGCAATTCAGTTGAATGCCTTCTGGGGGCGTCCAGGGAAACCATGACTCGTCTACCCAAATTATCGTGGTCTATTACTAATTGTGTGAGCCCGTCTGGTCTTCGTGAATTATAGTGGTAATAACTTGTTCGATTAGATAGGGTTTTGGCTAGAATTTTATAATCATTATTTAATAGGGATATTGGCCTGTATGAACTGTATGGTTCCTTATCGGGTTCTAGTAGTAGAATTATGTTTGCTTCGTACGATTGTTGGTACATGGTTAGTAATTGTGGGGTGAGTATCTCTTTGTATTTTTTATATATTTCTATAGGTAGACCGTTTGGGCCGGGTGTTTCTCAGAGTTTAGTCCTTCTATGGCTGTTTGGATTTCTATTTGTAGGCATTTAATTCTTGTTGTGTTTTTGTTAATTTAGAAGTGTATAAATCCCTTTAGTATTTGACAAAACATTGTTGTATTTCTGCAGTGGTGTTTTATGTTTAAAGGGTTTTTATTTGCCAGGATGGTTGTTTGTTGTGTGTCATTCTTTGCTAGGAATGCCAGTAGTTTAACTGATTGGTTTGCAGATTCATAGAAATTTAGTTGTATGAAAAATTGTTTACGTTTAGCTCTTTCATATTGTCTGTGCGTTTCGGTAGGGTTAGTTATGTATGAGTTTTCTGTTATACGGACCTTGTTTGTTAGCTGTGTCTCTTCCTCCTGTGTTAGTTTTTTGATGTGTGATACAGTGGCGAGCAAGTATCCTGAAGGAACGCTTTTAAAGTGTCCCAAGATACTTGATGTGAATCAGTATCTTTGTTTAAGTCTAAAAACATAGTTAGTTGTTACAATATTGCATCTTGGTTGGGGAAAAGCATTATTCAAAATGGATTCAATTTCCATGTTCTGAATACAGAACTGATATTTCCAGTATTAATTGTATAGGAGAGTGGTGAATGAATTTTTAATGCCAGCATATATTTTTTGTTATAATCATGTTAAGATGGAATCTCAATGTACTTAGACCCGCAACATCGTTAGTACATCTGGATTGGGGGGACAGATTAGAGGGACTGCGTCTCTCAGTATGTTGATCTTTCTTACTCTATATTTACTCAGGACAACGGCACCGATGTAGGGTGAAAATCCTGTTCAGGATGAGGCGTTTCTGTTTAATAGAAGTCTATGGTGGAGTGATTGGCGGAGTCCAGTAGTCAGGGCTGAAATCCCTTCCTAGGAACGTATGTGGCTTCTAAACTCCTACCCTGGGAACACCCCTTACCCCATCCCGGGTCCTGCTCCACCCTGCCAAGCCCCCTCCTGGTAAATCTGGCAACCCTGGTATTGAATTCAAAGAGTGGTCTACACTGGTAGCCAGCCCTCCTAGCAGCACTCCTGATTATGATCAACTCCTTTCTTATTAATGATTAGCAATGTACTGAAATTTCACCCCAAACATGGAGCCATATTTATTAAGGCGCTGTATCGTTTTTAACCGATCGGTTACTGATTGGTTTAACAATTGTTAATTTACAATCCTTATTGTCATTTAACGATAACGATTGTAAATTAACAATAACGATCATAAATCTATGATGACGCGATTGTAGATTTACCATCCCAACGTTCGCTGTAAATGTATGACCATAGCCATATACTTACGGACGCTGTTGGACATTACTGATAACGCATGGTATTGCTAAATTGCGATACTGCACTTTTTAAAATATTGGCCCACTGTTTAGAGGAAAAAGTTTTTTGTAGTTTAGTGAAGTTTCAAATGGCAAAACTAGTGTCATGCAACTGCTGAAGTTTAAAATGGCAAAAACAAAATGCTGCACCAAACTGCAGAATTTTGATTTTACTATTAAAATTGTGACACCACAAATGCATTATTCTGTTAACCTGCCAGAAGTATTCCTTTCTGACTCCAAACTACAGGCTCTTTATTAGGGATTGCATCTCACTGATGGTGGTGCAGTCTTGGGGGAGTGTTGGAGATTTTAAACTAGCTTTGGGCAGAGGGTACTATAAATCTCACTGGGGTACACAGCACAGGGGGTAACCAGGGTATAGATGGGTTAGTGTTGTGAGGGAAGGGGGAAGGGCTAGCATAGAGGATAGGGAGGCATGTATTTTAAAAAGCATAAAATACAGGTTCATAATCTAAAACATATTTTTACAAATGCAAGATAATGGTTTTGAATGAAAAGCATGGTGTAATGGGTATAGTAGAAACATGGTTAAATAATTCTCATGACTGGGTTGTAAATTTAGAAAGATACTCCTTGTTTAGGCATAATAGAGAAAATAGGAAAGGGGGAGGGGTATGTATTTGTTAAACAAGAGTTGAAGCCAAATATAAAAGAAGAGATAACTGTCACTGTTGATGTTAAAGAAGAGGCAATATAGGTGGAATTGGGCAACAAGGACGTGAATCTGCTTCATATGCAGATGGCAAGGGCTGCAAGTGTGGAGAACGTTCAGATTATGGGGAACTTTAATTACCCTGACATTAATTGAAGTGGAGTGAAACTGCCAACAAAGTAAAGGGTAATAGGTTCCTAAATTTGCTACATAAACAATTTTTCTCACAGGTGGTTGAAGTTCCTGCTAAAAATGGTGCTCTGTTGGATCTGGTATTATTTAATAACACTGAGCGTATTATAGATACGAAGGTAAATGGAAGTTTAGAGAATAGTGACCATGAAATTGTGTTATCAAAAGGAAAAGAGTTAACAACAAAGAATGCCAGAAAAGCATTTTTCCTTGGATCAAAATAGCATATCAACTCATATATTCTCAGGCAAAAATACTGAACAGAAATCGACTGTTGTTAAAGACGATGGCAACCAAAGTAGGTTGCCATCCTGGGAACCTACTTTGGCCTTTAAAAAGGATTGGGAAAACTCTCTGACTAAATTCTCATTAGAGCTAATTGAGAAATTATTATTACATGATAAAGAATTACTGAATTCCTTGGGGGAAGAAATAGATACCCTCACAAAAAAGTGTGAGAAAGAGATCCCTAAAAGTGAATATAATAATTTTGATAAATCACTCAAAAGCGACCTAAAAAAAAATAGAGAAGAAGAGATTATCCAGAATAAAAGATCTAAACTAGCTAGAGACACCACAGATTTTTCTACAGACACTGCATACAGATGGAGACATAAGGGTAACAAGAGAGACAAATTTTCCCAACGAAAGAAAAACAGACGTACACAAAAGAATAGGGATTCAGAAAGTGAAGGGGCTTCTTTTTTAGGAACAAGCACACAGTCAGAATAAGAAGAGGAAGAGAGAGGAAGAAATAACTACAGATACGAAACGAGAAATTGTTACAGGAAGAATCAAAGGAATTAGGCAATAGGCACACAGAGGATGCTATGCAGATTATCAATCTTTCATCCTACACACTCACTTCCCATCAAAGGTAAGTATTATCTAAGGGTCTATCTTTTTGTCTGTCTAGTCAAGCTGATAATTTCACTCTAGTTAAGGACCTACATTTATTTTGTAGATGCATAGCACTTAAAGCTTTTTTCAGTAAACAAGGTGTTAATGAGACAGAACAAAGTGAACAAGAGATAAGAACCTTCAGACCCAAGTCCACTTTTTCTCCTCCCTTGTCGGATTTCCCAAGATTACAAGTCTTTCACAATGTCATGATTAAAGAATTAGCACAAATTAATAGACTTTCAAGCAGAAATAATCTTGCACGGGAAGAACTTACTGCTATCTCTGAATTAGAGAAAATGAAAGACATTGTGATTAAGAGATCCGACAAGGGAGGGAATATAGTCATCTGGCCTACTAAGATGTAATTGGACGAAGCGAATAGACAATTATTCAATGTGTCTAACTACAACAATTTACCATCTGACCCCACAGACACTTTTCAGAGAAAGTTCAGACGAATACTCGACGAAGCTATGGAAGAGGGCAGCATTCTCAGTAAGGAGGCAGAATTCCTTTGGGTTGAACATCCTACGATCCCTACATACTACATGTTGCCTAAAGTACATAAAAATCTGGACATCCCACCAGGTAGGCCCATTATAGCAGGTATTGACAGTTTAATTGAACCTGCCTGTATCTTTGTAGATTAATCATACTGACGGGCTTAAAGCCGCTAAATATTTCCTTTCATCCAATAGTCTTAGTGAACAGCAGAGAATGAACGTGACACTTAAGCTGTTGGACTTCATTTTACACCATAATTATTTAATTTTTGACAGGAATTTCTACCTCCAGCTGAAAGGCACTACCATGGGTGCTCGATGCGCTCCCTCGTACGCCAACCTATTTTTGGGTTGGTGGGAGAGGGAGCGTGTCTTCAGATAATCTAGAGATGTATACTACCCATGTGTTAGCATGGTTACGCTACATAGATGACATCTTCATCATTTGGCAGGGACCTAAAGAACTTTTGGAGGAATTCCTTTCAATTCTGAATCAAAATGAACTTAATTTCCTAGATGTGACAGTGGAACGTAAGGGGGATGGGCTAGTGACTACACTTTTTAGAAAATCCACAGCTACAAACTCTCTCTTGCATTTCCAGAGTGAACACCAGGAATCATTACTTAGGGGTATACCCAAAGGACAATTCCTTAGAATACGAAGGAACTGCACCCAGTTAGCTGATTACAGAGCTGAAGCATCTGCTCTGGAAGATAGATTTCATAAGAGAGGATACCCTCAACAATTGCTTAAGAAGTCCAATAAGACAGCAGCCAGACTTACTCAACAAGAACTACTTATCCCTAAGAGACATACAGAAAACTACAAGGTACGATATATAACTAATTTTAATGACAACTGTTTAGGGATAAGACAGGCTTTTGAAAAAAACTGGCATATTTTGACAGCAGATCCTTCTCTTTCCTCATTTATTCATGAAAAACCACAACTGACTGCTAGACGTTGCAGAAATATTGGCGATCGACTTACTCATCGCCGTTTTGAGAGACAGACCATCCGCTTAGGGACAGGACAGAGATTGAAAGGCACCTATACCTGTGGTGAGTGCAACTTTTGTACTTAAAAACAGATCACATATGGGACACCAATAAGATCAAAAGATTTCAGATTAAACAATATATTAATTGTAAATCTCATAATGTGATCTATTGCCTTAAATGTCCCTGTGATAAGCTATATGTGGGAATGACTGGACAAAAATTAAAACAAAGGCTAGCGAGACATTTGTCTCATATTAGACTAGCTAGAGGAGACCAACTAGAGGGTAAAACCCTTACTACAGTTGCCAGCCATTTTCTACATGCACACGGTGGTTTGATGGTCTCAAATGCATTGGTCTGGAGCAATTAAAGCAAAACATGAGGGGAGGAAATATTGCAGAAACGGCTTCTACAGAGAGAAGCACGCAGGATATTCCTTCTAAATACCTGTGCTCCATGGGGGATCAATGAAGATCTAGATCTAAATTTTTTTGGTAACAATTATGCAATTACAGGCTTTGATGTATCTAGTGCCGTTCCAATTTATTGGCTCTTCCTCTGCTGGACCCAAGGACTCGTATCTACTGCTGAATAAGTTGTGACCGTATTATGGAAGAAACTATGCACGCAGCAAATAGCCTGTTTTTTCTTAATTCCAAAGAGGGTGATACTCACTAAGAATGAAAGTATCTTCTAAATTGAATTGTTTGGAACACTACTAAAGCATACACGCTCGCTGTAAACCTTATTTACATTGGTATTACACAATGGAAACCATCACCTAAATTCTCCAATAATAATGGAGCAAACCCGTTGGATTAAACAAGTTTGTTAACTTTGATAAAATTCCTACAGTCCCCCATTCTCTGCTGGATGGATTTCCAAATGTTTATTGAACTGATATACCGGCAGCAATGGATCCTTACTGGATTGTGTACATTTTGGGATTGAACTAAAACTGTTTTTTGTGGATATTACCTTCCCCGGATATGGATATACGAACGGAATATATATTTAACATGTAGCCCAAAATGTGGGCGGATATGTTGCGAGGGCTGGTATGTATGTGACAGCTCTACCTGTAAGGTGCGCAATTTGCGACCAACCCGGTTCGTGTAAATTATAAATTAGTTGGACTTACTTGTTTACTCATTACCAATGTGATATTTAATAATTTCTTTGACTACACATTTATGGGTATCAATGCACCACTGATCTCTATGTGATCTGCATATAAAGTGTTAACATTGCTTGTTACTTGGGGATGAATGTAATAGGTTCTTTAGTATAATCACAAGCCCGCCCCCCTCTGATGTTCGAACTCTCGCGAGATTTAGACACAATCACGCATGCTATACAACCACAATAGCAACGTGATTGATGCTGACGGATGATGTCATCCGGCGCGCGATTATGGGAGGGGCCAGCTTGGGTTTTTAAATCGGCGGAAGGCGACGAATCACACTAAGAAGCTCCTAGCACCGGCGTTGGAGCGAAACGCGTTCGGTGAACGCCTCTGCTTGCATTATCTATCCCTCCAGATCGGTATAAGTATACCTTTGCTTGAATGTGTTTGTGATTAATCAGTTGATTTACTATGTACCTTTGTTACACTACATTCTATTTGATACTCAGTGTTTATATTCCATGAGGGCTAGATATGCGGTTTTTAATTGTTTTTAATCTGTGTCCCCATCATTATATTTAAATAAAGGACGGTTTTATATATTTACTAGACAGTGTTGCAGTCTACTTTGCTTTCTTCTATTTTGATTTATGTTGTTAAAGAGGTTTTAAACCATTCCACATCTAAATTTGATTTGTATTTCTTTATAATGTCTATGTTGCAAAGAGTATAATAACTTTTGCTTAATATACTGTTAGGGGCAATGGCAAACTAAAAAAGAGATTTTTATTGTTCCATGGCCAAATTGCAAATACTAAAATATACATGTACTTTCAGTGAGATTCAATAAAAGATCTTCCGGGAGATTCAATAAAAGTTCTTATCTTTAAAAATGGTGCTAATTTTGCCCCAACCAATCAGATCTTATTTAACATTTGAAAGCTAACATTTGATTGTTTGGGGCAAAGACGATAAGAACTTTTATTGAATAACCCTGTTAATGTTTTCAAGAGCCTCAAAAAGTCACATTTTAATGTAAACCTGTGCATGAGTGGAAACATCTCAGATGATATGTTGCATTTAAACATTTGTTCCATTGAAAATGGAGGTGATATAGTTCTGTAAACTGGAGTTGATTGTTAGAGTTAGAGTTGGAGTTAGTTTGGTGTGTGGCTTTTGTTTTTATTTTGTCTTGTTAAGAACAAATCCTTTTCTGGCAGAGAAGAAAATGTTTTCCTTTAAGAACTGTCTATAGTGTCCTGTCTTGATGCTATGTCCACCCTAAAAATCACAATTTAATATGTGCTAGCAATCCCCCTCCCCACCCCTAACCATGTTTTTTGTTTAAAAAAATAAACAGAACGGTACTTAGAGCTCCTTTGCTCCAGCGGCATATTGATCCTGCTCCTGCTTGCCGGGACTTGCAAGCAGGGGGATGGACCGGCAGCCGCGTCTGTGATTGGCTGAGACGCAGCCAATCACAGATGCGGCAGACGTCATGGAACGAAGGTTTGTAAGTAAAAATCTGCTATTTTTTTAAAGAAATATCACAGCGTTTAGGTCTGGGGATTTAGCATATTATTAAAGGATTTAACGCTACGTGGAAGGGGGAGCGAGGATGGATACCGATGGTGTGTGGGGGGGAACATCACATAAATGCAGTTCCTGCTTGGATGCACTGAGGATGGATGAAGGCAGCGCGGGAACGGATAAGGCGCAGACGTGAGGTGACGTCAGGAGCTTAGATTTACACTGAGATGGTCCTGCTATGCAAAAAGAATGTTGTAATGGGGCTTGGCTTGTTTTAAAGCTAGGATAATGGCCAATATAAAATTATGGTTTTGGGGGTGGACATTCCCTTTAATTTCTCATCATCATCCTTTATTAGATTGCCAGTCCTTGGTTCTGTAAACACAGTTTATTTTACATTGTTACCTGGCTGATGTGTAGTATTATTCTTACATTACATTTTTTTTCTTGCAATATTTTGCGACATCTTTGCAATAAAGGCTTCTTTACCACAATTTTTTCAAGACCCTTATGCGGAATGCCTATGAGATAGTTGATCCGTAAACATTATTCCCAATGGAAGTTGCTTCACTAATAGAGTGACAGTTGGTGTCACAATTGCTTCTTGGACAAGTGCTATCCTTATAAAAGTTTCAAAATCAACTACATATTTTTTCTGTTATGTAAAAGCTACAGTAAACACTGTTGTTCCTCCACTGCAAGGATAAATACATTTCATTAAAGTTTCAGTAGGAAAGGTTTCTTAACAGTGAGAACGGTGAAACTGTGGATCCTAGCAGATGTGGTAATGGCAAGTTCATTTAATAGCTTTAAAAGTGAGCTGGATAAGTCTCTAAAATTAAAAAATATTGAAAATTACTGGTATTAGTTCCAGTAGTTGATCCAGGGATACTTTCCGATTGCCATTTAGAGTCCGATTGCCCCCCCCCCTTAACTGTTTTTTTTTTTTGCCTTCCTCTGGATAAACTGTTACGTAGGGTTAAAAATTAGGGTGAAAAAGATGAACTTGATGGGCGTATGCCTTTATTCAACCTCAATAACTATGTTACTACTGTATGTAAGTAATCCGTGACCTGCTTGTCTTCAACAAACTGTAGGCTTTTTTGTGCACCCCCTTTAGGCTTCCTTTAGTGACAAAAGCCATGCAGACTAATTTGAAGCACTGACAGGCTAACCTCATATCCCTTTCCCCTTTGCAGCTACGGTGGCAGCACTCAACATCTGCATATGACGCTGAGGACATGCACTTAACTTCTTTGGTTATCCATGTAGAGGTCTGTTGTGAGTGGAACATGTCCTGTTCAACTGCTGTATGGTCTTGGTCAACCAATTGCAACTCAGTTTCAGGGTGTTGGCCAATTAAGGAAAATGGCTAATTGGGCACAATCTAGACATTTTTCAGTTAGGGGTGTACTTTTGTTGCCAGTGGCTATGTGTTGAGTGCACAGCAAATTCACACTATTATACAAACTGTACACTGACTATTATACATCGTATCAAGCTAAGTGTATGTCTGTTTTTTTTGATCTGCTGGGTTGGACCATCAACACTGCAAAACCAAACGGCCACACACATGTGATTATCGCCCAAAATGTCTGTTAATCATCCGCTTGTTCCTTGGGTATTGTGGCTAGAATTGGGGCTTAACATTTTATATAAGCAGACAATCCTTGGTTTAAAGCAGCTCTTAGGGCCCTATTTGTAAATGATTGTTAAAGGTGCAGTATCGTTAAAAAGCGATACCGCTCCTTTTCAAATAGGGCCCTTAGTACGGCTTTTACTGCTTTGACCTGATACAAAGTGTAAAACTGAAAAGATTGTAGGCTAAAACAAAAAAGGTAAAGTTTCAGTATTAAAGAGACACTATACTGAAAAAATTACTTTGCCACATCTTAATCTATAATTAAATACATGTAAGTAGCACTTACTCTGATTTGTGTGTGTTGTTGCATGCCTTCAATCCAGCACTCATTTTGTTTAGGAGCAGTATCCCCCCCTCCTTCTTTTAACCACACCCACTTCCATCTGACCTGACATTTTCCCCACAAACTAACTATCAAGCCTGCACACAGCATACAGCATCCCAACTGTCAAAACTCTGTCACCATTCCAACTACAGTAAAACCACTAACAGAAGAATAGTTTTTGAGAGCAAGGAACTTGATTGACAGCTGAAATATAAGAAATTTTAGATTGGATATCTAAAGAAATATTGGGCAGATCAACAAAAAAATGATACAGTGGTGGTTGGGAAGAATTAGTTTCCAGTTATGGTCAATTTAAAATAATCTATTTTTTGGTATAGATGCGCTTTAACTTTGAATTTGTCTTGAAAGGCTTAATTTTAAAAGGGAATGTTTGTGTCTGTGGTGCAGGTTTTAAAACTCAATAATATTGCTCTGGTAATGAAGGGTGACATTTATCCTATTTCAGAGCTGCCACCAGGGGGGGAAAGTGGGTACTCCAGTATGGGGCCCATTCCTAGATAGAGAAGATAAACAGGGCGTGTCTGCTGCATGGCCCATAACTGAGTCAGTAGGTGGCTTTACTGTCTATGTGGCTCTGCCCCCTCCCACCCTTCCCTGAAGTTGTAGCTCTTCTGTGCTGTGATCTCCACAGAGAGCAGTAGGGAGTAACTGTAAGTTATACTGATCCCATTTCTGCTTGTGAGAGTCCATGGGGGGGGGGGTGGGAGGGGGCATTGTTACCCTCTGTCTCACTGCTGTGTACAGGGACTGACAGGTACTGATAAACTTCTTCTATGGGGCTGCTGGGGCCAGAACCTGCATAGCAGTGATGGGAAACCTTGTAACTTCAACTCCTAGCATGCCTTGATTGCATTCTGCTACCAAGGCATGCATGGCACATGGCAGGTAATAGCCTAATAGGACTACTAGGCTATTACCTACGCTATATGGGCAGCATGGCAGCTCCATACCATCTCTATCCTGCCTATATACATATCTCCATCTCTGTGTCACATAGCAGCATGGCAGCTCCACACCATCTCTGTCCTGCCTATATACATATCTCTATCTGTCACAGAGATTTTGTCACATAGCAGTATGGCAACTTCACACCATCCATATTTTGCCTATATCCAAATTTCTATCTCTGTGTCACATTGCAGCATGGCAGCTCCACACTATCTCTATAATCAGGATATAGACAAGATAGAGATGGCGTGGAGCTGCAATCTGACAGTTAGAAATATGGATATAGGCAGGACAGAGTGTGGAGCTGCCATGCTGTGTGGCAATAGTAGCAGCCTTTTCCAGACACTGTACAAATGGGTAGGTGTAAGGATTTAAGCATGGAGAATGGGGTGAATATATCAATAGTCAATACGAATGAAATACGTTTTAAGTAACACTGATGCAGAATATAATATGGGGTCTAATATGGGATCCAGTCTGTGTGGGCTTGGCTTAAATGTATGTTATATTTACCAGTCTGTGCCCTCTGGGTATGAGGGCATCTTAAGTGTGTGTACTGGACACGGGTACATTTTATATTTACCGGTCTGTGTGTGCGTTGGGGAGGTGGAGCATGTCTAGCGCCTATTAATGTAATGGAATGTCTAGTTGATAAATAATATTGTAGGCAATAATGTTAAATGGGCATGGGCGTGGTCTTGAAAAATGAAAAAAAAAATCTGCATTCACCGCTTCTCTTCTCCCCATATGTCCCTCTTTTGCATCTTAAGAAATGTACCCAGTATGGGGCCCAGAAAAGTCTGAAGGTGGCCCTGTCCTATATACTAAAAGAAGGTTGTGGACCCACCTGCTTGCGCTGGCCATGTGATATCATCTAGCCAACACTCACAGGGGGGGGTCCGGGAAGCCCATCGGGCGTGTGTGTGCACAGGTGGGGGGAGGTTCTCACTGAGGGTGGTGTGCGGGGGGTGTGTGCTGTGGGGACGATGCTTCAAAGAACTAGGTGTTTGCTGGTATTTCAGAATTCATGGAGTAGGTTTTGGGGTGTATCAGTAGGTGTGTGTACCCATGTCTGTGTGGTGTATGGGATATGTTTTTTAGACCTTAAAACTAACTTGTTAATGGTTTATAAATGGCTGCCATGGAAACGTAAGGTTGGGTTTAAGAGTGTATAAGTAGGTGTGTGTACCTGTGTCTGTGGTGTTATGAGGTATGTTCTTTTGTTTATGACAGTTAAATGAACTTTTTGACTATTAAAGGGTATGTCCACCCTTGAAACACATTTTTGCCATAACAATCCCCCTGTCCCCCCAGCCCCAACCGCTATATTTATTTTATTAGAAAGTTCCCCAAACATTACTTACCTCCCCTCTTTCCTCCGCCGCGCTGCCGGCCCTCTGCTTGAGAGAAAGCAAGCAGAGGGCGAGACCGGCAGTCGCGTCTGTGATTGGCTGAGCGGCAGCCAATCACGGACGCGGCTGCCGGTCATTCAGTGCGGCGGAGGAAAGAGGGGAGGTAAGTAATGCTTGGGGCACTTTCTATGAAATAAACATAGCAGTTGGGGCTGGGGGGACAGGGGGATTGTTATGGCAAAAGGGATTTACAATAGGGGGAGGGAATGCTAATCGGGAGGGAGGGGGAGAAGGGCTGCAGTACGCATTCCAAACTTCTCCGGAGGCCAGGTAGGAGGCAGAGTCCTATATGGACTCTGCTATCCTCCTGGTGGGCAGTTTTTGGGACTTTGGGGGGGGAATACAGGAGAACCAGATGGAGATGGGATGTGAGGTAAGGATTAAACTACACTACACAATGGGGCCAGTAGTGGGGGGGATTATAGTTTTGGGGGTGGACATGCCCTTTAAGATATGGTTGCCATGGAAACAGGAAGATGAGGTGGGTGTAGGGGTGTATCAGTAGGTGTATGTACCTGTGTGTTGTTAGGTGGTAGGTTTTTGCGCTCTAGATGGTTTTGATGATTTATGTATGGCTGCCATGGAAATCCAAGGGTAGGTTAAGTTGGAGAGTGGGTGTGTATCAGTAGGTGTGTGTACTTATATCTGTGTTTGTGACCAAAAAAGAGAGATGCCTTTCCTGTGGCCCTGCTGATGTTTAAAGGAATTTTACAATGAAAAAAATACTTTGCATCATTTCAATCTATAAATTAATACATGCAACCACTACTCCCGGATCTTCCCGCGCGACCACCCTGATCTCCCGCAACGGAGAGGAGTCCTGAATCTCATCCCCGTTACGCCTCCTTTAAGTGTCACGCCCCGGACCTCCCACGCCATGCCTATACCACACCACATTCCCCATTTTAAATCGCAATCGCATGCGTTTTTCAATAGTTAATGAAAAAACGCATGTGCAAATGCAACGAAATCGCATGCGATTGCGTTTGCGTTGCAGTGTGGCCCTGCCCTCACTAGATGTCAGCAACATTCAAGGTACAAAGCTAGGCTCTGGAGGGGCATAGGTAAAAAAAAATTTATGGCAACAGTATTTTTAAAGCTGCAGCTTCCAAATGAACATAAGATGATTTTACAGTGCACTTATCCTTTAACCCTTTCCCTGCCACAGATCGTATATTCACGATCTGTGCAGTGAATGCACAAACTGCCACAGATCGTGAATATACGATCTGTGGCTTCCCCCCTCCTCCAAAATTTTTTCCCCCCTGCTAGGGCGATCGGGGGGCAGAATTCAACTGCCGCCCTCAGTCCCCTCGATCCCCTCGTTTTCGTCCAAATCCGAGGGGGGATCGGGAGATATCCTACCTTGAAGCTGCCCTGCCGGTCCCACTGGAGTTGGAGGAGGAAGCTGATGGGAGACCCCGTGACATCAGAACTTCCTCCTTCACCGGGGGTCTCCCATATGGAGGTACACTGCTGCCCCTGGTGGTCTAGTTTAGGTACTGCAGCCTGATCTCCATTTAGTCATGCGGCAGTACCTGGTATAGCAAAAGCTGTCAAAGCTGACAGCTGTACTATACATTTTGTGAATGGAACTCAAAGTTCCATTCACAAATAGGATTTTTTCAAGTCTTTGCTACTTAGCGAGAACTTAGAAAAAAAATGGGGACAGAGATCAAAATTTGGTGATCACTTCTGATCACCAAATTATTGATCTTTGCCAATGAATGAAAAATCACTTCCTGGAAAATGATTTCGCGGGAAGTGATTTTCCGATCGGATTTCGAATTGGAAAACGGGCATTTATGCCCGTATTCCAAGTTCGTATCATTCCTAAGATGATTTGATGATCATCTTTGGAATGATCCCCAAAAAAAAGGGAAATGCCACACAAAAAAATCTTAAAGTGATACACACACCTTGTATAGGGGTTGGGGGTGGGTTGTGGGCATTTTTTTAATTTTTCTTGTAATTGCAATTGCGCATGGATCCCATTTGAGCTAGTTGGTGGCCCCGTCTCGTTTGCAACCACCCTTATGGCATAACCGTTTGATTCAGGACATGTGGGAGATTGCCATTTAGTGGGTTTTTTTACTTGCCAATGGGTTTAGGTAGGATTTCAACCATTGAGTCCTCTTATTTTATTTTTTCACAAAATCTCCTAAAAGCACGGAGTTCTATGAATAGCAGCGTCTGGAATTCTTCACGTATATATGAAGCATGATACCATCACGTAGCGAAGGTGTGTAGCTTCCAAAATATATAGTTTGTGGGAGGTATTTCAAAATTGATTAGGCTGTTCAAATTACAGAACTTTGATTTTTTTCTTGTAATTCAACTTGTGCATGTGTCCAATTTGAGCTAGTTGGTGGCCACGTCTCTGTGTGCACCCACACATATGGCATACCGTTGATGCAGGATATGTGGGAGATTGACATTTAGTGGGTTTTTTTGCTTGTCAAAAGGGTTTAGGTAGGATTTCAACCCTTGAATCATCTTATTTTATTTTTACAAAACCTCCTAAAAACACGGAGTTCTTTGATCACTGGGTCTGGAATTCTTCATGTATGCATGAAAGCATGGCACCGTAACGTAGCTGAAGGTGTGTAGATTCCAAAAATATATAGTTTGGGGGGGAATTTCCATGTTTCAGGACTGTTTCCTTAGAAAAAGTGTAGGCTGTTCAAATTACAGAGCACTTTGATTTTTCTTGTAATTGCATTTGTGCATGCGTCCCATTTGAGCTAGTTGGTGGCCACGTCTCTGTGTGCATCCAGCATATGGCATAACGTTTATTCGAGAACATGTGGGAGATTGATATTTAGGGGGTGGGGGGGGGGGTTGTGGGGGCATTTCCAAGTTTTGGGGCTGTTTGAAATTACAGAGCACTTTGATTTTTTTCTGCAATTACACTTGTGCATGCTCCCATTTGAGCTAGTTGGTGGCCACGTCTCTGTGTACATCCACACATATGGCATACCGTTTGATGCAGAATACGTGGGAGATTGACATTTAGGGGTTTTTTTGCTTGTCAAGTTGGTTTAGGTAGGATTTCAATCCTTGAATCATCTTATTTTATTTTTCACAAAACCTCCTAAAAACACAGAGTTCTTTGGATCACTGGGTCAGGAATTCTTCATGTATGTATGAAGCATGGCACCGTAACATAGCTGAAGGTGTGTAGATTCCAAAAATATATAGTTTGTGGGGGGAATTTTCATGTTCGGGACTGTTTCCTTAGAAAAAAGGTAGGCTGTTCAAATTACAGAGCACTTTGATTTTTTCTTGTAATTGCATTTGTCATACGTCCAATTTGAGCTAGTTGGGGGCCACGTCTCTGTGTACATCCACACATAGGGCATACCGTTTGATTCAGAACATGTGGGAGATTGATATTTAGTGGGGGGTTTTATTTGTGGGGGGCATTTCCAAGTTTTGGGGCTGTTTGAAATTACAGAGCACTTTGATTTTTTCTTTGTAATTACACTTGTGCATGCGTCCAATTGAGCTAGTTGTGGTGGCCACGTCCCTGTGTGCATCCACGCATATAGCATACGTTGATTCAGAAACATGTGGGAGATTGACATTGAGTGGGTTTTTTTGCTTGTCAAGTTGGTTTAGGTAGGATTTCAACCCTTGAATCATCTTACTTTATTTTTCACAAAACCTCCTAAAAACACGGAGTTCTTTGGATTACTGGGTCTGGAATTCTTCATGTATGTATGAAAGCATGGCACCGTAACGTAGCTGAAGGTGTTAAATTCCAAGAATATATAGTTTTGGGGGGTATTTCTAATATAGAGGGGTGTTTAGTGTCTGACAAATCTGAAAAGTTGCTGTAATTGGGCCATTGTTCATTGGCTCACTTTGTGGCTAGTTGATTCCACGTTTGCGTATGTAACCATACATAGGGCATACCGTTTGATTCAGGACATTTAGGAAATTGATATTTGGTAACTTTTTACATTACTTGGTGTGATTTTGGCATGATTTCTACCTTTGAGAGTGTTTTTATTCAAATATTTTAGAAAATCTGCTAACTGCGAACTTCTACGAAGAACTGCGCCCACACCATTGATGGTACGAATGAACAAACTACAGAATTTCGTAGATAAAGGTGTGTGGATTCGAGAAATATATGGTTTGTGGGGGTTGTTTTGTGGGGAAAAATTGCAGACTGTTCAATTCAGATTTCTGAATATTTTTGCTGTTTCTGAGCCATTGTGCATTGTTTCACTTTGTGTCTTTTGGCTTCCACATCCACGTGTGTAACCACACATATGGCATACCGTTTGATTCAGGACATTGGGAGATTGATATTTAGTAGCTTTTTTACATTCCATGGGGTTTTGGCATGATTTCTACCTTTTGAAGTTGTTTTTTGTTCATTTTTTCAGACAAATGCGAATTTCTACGAAGAACTGCGCCCCACACCATTGATGGTATGAATGAACAAACTACAGCGTTACGTAGCTGAAGGTATGTAGATTCTGAGAATTATAGTTTTGTGGGGGATTTCAAGTTAGGGGGTGTTCAGTTTGAAAAATCTGGGAAAATGCTGTTATTGGCTCACTGCGCATTGTTTTACATTTTGACTAGTCGCTTCCACGTCGGTGTGTGTAACCACACATATGGCATACCGTTTGATTCAGGACATTAGGAGATTTATATTTGGTAAGTTTTTTTACATTACATGGGGTTTGGTGTGATTTTGTAACTTTGAAATGTATTTTTCTCTATTTTCCAGAAAATTGTGTAGAAATGCGAAATTCTACGAAGAACTGCGCCCACACCATTGATGGTATGAATGAACGAACTACAGTGCTACATAGCTGAAGTGTGTGTAGATTTCAGGAATATACAGTTTGTGGGGGTTATTTCTGAGTTATCAGGGTGTTTTTGGAAAAAAACTGCAGACTGTCCAAATTCGGAGTTGGCTAATATATTTTCGCTGTTTCTCAACCATCATGCATCGTCTCACATCGTGGCTTTTCGCTTCCACGTCCGCGTGTGTAACCACACATATGGCATACCGTTTGATTCAGGACATTGGGAGATTGATATTTAGTAACTTTTTTTTACATTCCGTCAGGTTTTGACATGATTTCTACCTTTGAAGTTGTTTTTTGTTCATTTTTCAGAAAAGTGTGAACTTCTATGAAGAACTGGGCCCACACCATTGATGGTATGAATAACGAACTACAGTGCTACAATAGCTGAAGGTGTGTAGATTTCAGGAATATATAGTTTGTGGGGGTTATTTCTAAGTTACGGGGGTGTTTTGTGGAAAAAACTGCAGACTGTCCAAATCAGAGTTGGCTAAATATTTTCGCTGTTTCTGAGCCATCATGCATTGTCTCACTTTGTGGCTTTTTGCTTCCACGTCCGCGTGTGCAACCACACATATGGCATACCGTTTGATTCAGGACATTTGGGAGATTGATATTTAGTAACTTTTTTTAGATTCCATGAGGTTTGGCATGATTTCTACCTTTTGAAGTTGTTTTTTGTTCTATTTTCAGACAAATGTGAACTTCTACGAAGAACTGCGCCCACACCATTGATGGTATGAATGAACAAACTACAGGTGTTACATAGCTGAAGGTGTGTAAATTTCAGGAATATATAGTTTGTGGGGTGTTATTTCTAAGTTACAGGGGGTGTTTTGTGGAAAAAACTGCAGACTGTCCAAATTCGGAGTTGGCTAAATATTTTCGCTGTTCTGAGCCATCATGCATTGTCTCACTTGTGGTTTTCGCTTCCACGTCCGCGTGTGTAACCACACATATGGCATACCGTTTGATTCAGAGACATTTGGGAGATTAATATTTAGTAACTTTTTTTTAGATTCCATGAGGTTTTGGCATGATTTCTACCTTTTGAAGTTGTTTTTTGTTCATTTTTTCAGACAAATGCGAACTTCTATGAAGACTGCGCCCACACCATGATGGTATGAATAAACAAACACAGTGTTCATAGCTGAAGGTGTGTAAATTTCAGTAATATATAGTTTGTGGGGTTATTTCTAAGTTATGGGGTTGTTTTGTGAAAAAACTGCAGACTGTCCAAATTCGAAGTTGGCTAAATATTTTCGCTGTTTCTGAGCCATCGTGCATTGTCTCCACTTTGTGGCTTTTTGCTTCCATGTCCGCATGTGTAACCACACACATGGCATACTGTTTGATTCAGGACATTTGGGAGATTGATATTTAGTAACTTTTTTTTAGATTCCATGAGGTTTTGGCATGATTTTTACCTTTTGAAGTTGTTTTTTGTTCATTTTTTCAGACAAATGCGAACTTCTACAAAGAACTGCGCCCATACCATTGATGGTATGAATGAACAAATTACAGTGCTACATAGCTGAAGGTGTGTAGATTTCAGGAATATATAGTTTGTGGGGTTATTTCTGAGTTATATGGTGTTTTGTGGAAAAAACTGCAGACTGTCCAAATTCGAGTTGGGAAATATTTTCGCTGTTTCTCAACCATCATGCATTGTCTCACATCGTGGCTTTTCGCTTCCACGTCCGCATGTGTAACCAACATATGGCATACCGTTTGATTCAGGACATTTGGGAGATTGATTTAGTAACTTTTTTTACATTCCGTCAGGTTTTGATGCATTATTCTACCTTTGAAGTTGTTTTTTGTTCATTTTTTCAGAAAAGTGTGAACTTGAATGATGGTATGAATGAACAAATTACAGTGCTACATAGCTGAAGGTGTGTAGATTTCAGGATATATATTTGTGGGGGTAATTTTAATTACGGGGGTGTTTTGTGGAAAAAAATGCAGACTGTCCAAATTCGGAGTTGCTATAATTTTTCGCTGTTTCTGAGCCATCATGCATTGTCTCACTTTGTGGCTTTTCGCTTCCACGTCCGTGTGTAACCACACTATGGCATACCGTTTGATTCAGGACATTGGAGATTGATATTTAGTAACTTTTTTTACATCCATGGGTTTTGGCATGATTTCTACCTTTTGAATGTTGTTTGATGTTCATTTTTTTTGAAAATCTGGTAAAGTGCAAAACTTCTACGAAGAACTGGCGCCCACACCATTGATGGTATGAATGAACAAACTACAACGTTACATAGCTAAAGGTGTGCAGATTTCAGGAATATATAGTTTGTGGGGGGGTTTTTTTAAGTGTGGGGGGGTTTTTTTGGAAAAAACTGCAGACTGTTCAAATACAAAACTGGCTAATTTTTTTTTGCTGCTACTGACATTGCACTGGTCACGCTCTGGGTTAGTTGGTAGCCATGTCTCTGTGTGACCCATGAATGTGGCATACCGTTTATTCGGGAGGGGTTAGGCTTTCATATTTGAGATGCGTTTAACTTTCCTCCACAGTTTTTAGCTGAAATCTCGCATTGATTTGTCTCTGATTTTACAGTTGGAGGAAAAAAAGAAAATGTGAGAAAGTAACTTACAATTGGACGAAGAGTCGCATCCGGTATCTGCATTTTGATCGAAACTACCTCACTCCGTAAAATCCTGCGAGTGTGTAGTTTCTAAAAATATCTCACTGTGTGGGATATTTTAGTTAATTTGGAAGATATTTCTATGTTACTGTCAGTAGTAGTTATACATTTTAATTTGGTGTAATTTCTAGAAGGTGGCAGTTTTAGTTTGGGGGGTCTCCTGTACAGGAAAAGTCAGGTACCTACATATATCTGGTATCGTTGTACCGGGAGTATCAGAGGCTTTTAAGAAACAGTAAGATTTTGTGCGTAACCTTAAGATAACTATAAGTAAAAATGGGAAAAAATCCATGAAAATTTGCAAATTTTTCATTTTTTTTACATATTTACCATAATTCCAGTAAAATTTCCAGAAAAGTTACAAAATTCTGTTACCATGTTAAGTACACTTTGTGCTGAAAAAAAACAATGTATAATCATTCCTGAGTTACTGCAAGGTTCCTACTGTAAAATTAGTCTAAAGCGTATTAAGGGCAAAATCCTGAAAATTCTTCTGGCAGTTAACGCAAAAAAAAATGAAAATCTCCTGGCAGTGAAAGGGTTAAGGGACAGTTGGATTTGATCACAACCCTGAAACCTTGGAATGTTTATGTTTAGATATTGTACCCATTATAGTCAATAGGAAAAACATCTGTCTGTACCAAATTTTCATGGCTATTTACCGAGACCCTCTATGGCAAAATTAGGTCTTAAGTTCCGATAAAGGCGTTATATGGCTGCATATATATTATTAATGTATGAATATATAGAACTATCGTGTGTGAAGATAATACATATGGTTAAATACTTTTGTAGCCACACCTTAAACAATCCAATTATAAATAACA